>SJYT01048982.1:102403-139499 GCA_006410635.1 Cephalophus harveyi
TTGACTGTGTGGATCACAATAAACTGTGGAAAATTCTGAAAGAGATGGGAATACCAGACCACCTAACCTGCCTCTTGAGAAATCTGTATGCAGGTCAGGAAGCAACAGTTAGAACTGGACATGGAACAGCAGACTGGTTCCAAATAGGAAAAGGAGTACGTCAAGGCTGTATGTTGTCACCCTGCTTATTTAACTTATATGCAGAGTACAGGACTATTACATAGTCATAAAAAAGAATAAAGTTCTGCTTTTTGAGGCAGCATGGATGGACCTAAAGTGAAATAAGTCAGATGGAGAAAGACAAATAACATGATTTCACTCATGTTTGAAATATAAAAACAAAGAAAACAAGCAATCAAACAAAAAAACCCATAATAAGCAAAACAAAAACAAAATCATAGATGCAGAGAACAGATTAGTGGTTTCCAAAAGGGAAGGGAGTTGGAGGTGGGTGAAATGGATGAAGGGAGCCAACAGTATGGTAGGAATGACAACTAGATTGTGGTGGTGGTTACTCTATATTATGTATACATGTTGAACTATAATGCCGTATACCTTAAACATAAAAAATAGAACCAGAGTCAATTTATCTATTAGCCACAGTGCTTAGGGTCCACAATAGTTTCAGAGATCCATGAAAACGTTTTCACTTCTTTTACAACCGGAAGGAAAA
Organism: Cephalophus harveyi; assembly: GCA_006410635.1. Taxonomy (NCBI): domain Eukaryota; kingdom Metazoa; phylum Chordata; class Mammalia; order Artiodactyla; family Bovidae; genus Cephalophus; species Cephalophus harveyi. The sequence goes on from SJYT01048982.1 coordinate 103,077, forward strand.
TAATATAACCTAGCTTGGATTCTGCTTGTCTTTATATCCATACAGTTGTGAAATGTTAGTCGCTCTGTCATGTCCGACCCTTTCTAATCCATGGACTATAGCCCACCAGTCTCCTCTGTTCATGGAATTCTCCAGGCAAGAATACTGGAGTGGGTAGCCATCCCCTTCTTCAGAAGATCTTCCTGACCTAGGGATCATACCCGGGTTTCCCACATTGCAGGCAGATTCTTTATTGTCCCTAGTAACTCAGATGGCAAAGAATCCGCCTGCAATGCGGGAGACCTGGGTTTGATCCCTGGGTTGGGAAGATCCCCTGGAGAAGGGAAAGGCTGCCCACTCCAGTATTCTGGCCTGGAGAATTGCATGGACAGAGGAACTTGATGGGCTACAGTCCATGGGGTCGCAAAGAGTCAGACACAACTGAGCAACCAACACGTACGTCATAAAATATAACTTTAAATGTTATTTTCATGGTAGAAGAGCCCATGAAAGACATGGTCCTGAATGAAACCATCTTTGACTCCTCTCATTCCTTTGTTTCTAACTTCAAACTAGTTGGACAGAAAAATTAGTTCAGGTTTTTCCCTAACATCTTATAGAAAAACTCAAGCAAACTTTTTGGACAACCCAATATCTCCTAAATCTTTCCTCTCCCATTGTATCAGACAGAGGCATACCACCATAATCTCTTACATGGGTTACAATATGAGCTCTTAGCCATTTCCTTGCTCTTACTCTTGTCCCCTAAAATCCATTTTCTGTACAACTGCCCAGGAACTGTGACCATTCCTCTGCTTAAAATATTCCAGTGGCTTCCTATTACACTAAAAATACATTTTCAAATTCTTATCTTCTGGGAGTTGTTGATGGACAGGGAAGCCTGGCATGCTGCAGTCCGCCAGGTTGCACAGAGTTGGACACGACTGAGCGACTGAACAACAATTCTTATCTTCGCCGAAGGGCCCTGCCTACCAGTTTCAACTCAGTTCTTGTTACTCTCAGCATGACCACTGACCTGATAACCTAGATGTGCTGGTCTTTTCTCTGTTCATTGAACACACCTGCCTCAGAACCTGTCTCTTCCGATTCCTCTCACCTGTAATGTCCTCACCTGCCCTTGTTTTGTATGACTTCTGTTTCCCAATATTAGATCTCAGTCCATATTTGACTTCTTCAGAGAGTTTTTATATGGCCACAAACCAGGCACTCCTGTATATTACCCCATTTTATTTTTTTAAATGGCATTTATCAATATGTGAAATTCAATATATATTGTTTGCATTTTGTTTATTATCTTCCTTAACTAGAAGGCAAACTTCCTGAGAAGAATGACTATAATATCTTCAGATTTTAGAAAAGTACCAGTCAGACAATACACACTCAATTGTAAAATTCTTCACTGGATATAAATTCCGTGTCTGCTACACATATGACATTGGGATTCCATGTGGAATAATTTGGGCTTCCCAGGTGGTGCTAGTGGTAAAGAACATGCCTGCCAATGCAGGAGACTTAAGAGATGAAGGTTCAATCTCTGGGTTAGGAAGATCCCCTGGAGGAGGGCATGGCAACCCCCTCCAGTATTCTTGCCTGGAGAATCCCATGGACAGAGGGACCTGGTGGGCTACAGTCCACAGGGTTTTAAAGAGTAGGACATGACTGAAGTGACTTAGCCTGCACGTGGAACAATTTGGAACTCATGGAGCTTAGAATCTAGCAAGATTTACATTTGCTATCAAAATAAATCCTTGCAAGGAATAATGTAGGAACTGTTAATATTCCATTTTACCAAAGGCTGACACTGGGACTAGAGAGGCCACTTCTTGTGTTTGGCTGGGACTTGAACCCAGGAAGTTCATCTTCAGAACGTGTCTCCTTAAGAAAATTTAAATTTCTCTCAATAATAAGTATACTTGTCTTGAGCTTAGGTAATGGGTGGAAAGGTAAAGCTAAATATTTTGAAGTGCCTAGGATGCCAAGGTTGAGAACATTTTCCTAAAGTGCAAAGTCAATGAAAAATTATTGAAAGCAGAAATGTGCTTTAGAGACAATGCCCTGGGAATGATACAGGAGGTCTATGGGAACAAGGGAGCCTGGAGGCAGAATCAGAGTTAGAAGGCTAATGCTACGGCCTGTCAACCATTCACCATATTTTAGGAACTTAATAACAGTTCAAAATTGTATGTTTGCACACATTTCCTTAATAACAGCTGCTGAATGAAGGAAGGTTCATTTTATGAATCCATTGAGGACAAATCTCGGACAGAAACTTTCCAATTCTATTCTGGAAATACCTATTTCAGATGTTTCCAAATGAAAATTACCAGAAGTCTTCATATCCAAAGATGATTACAGCTGTTCTCTACAACAATTATCGGCTTGTGGCCACAGATAATATTTAGACTGGCCATGCTGTCTTGAAATAGCTTTGTATTCCCTTCATATTTCAGATTGATTGTTAACTATCAATATTCATTAATTCATTTCTTAATTCATTAATCACACATGCATTGAGTATAGTATTTTGGGGGTATGCCCAAATCATAATTTAGGGAGGGAGACAGACCTATTCCCCGGTGAAGAAAATTTTTTAGATTCTGGATTTACTATAACCAGAAGAACACTTCTCCCTGTCTCTACCACTATCACTCTGGACTAGCCTTTCTCATCTGAAGTTTTCTAATTGCTTTATAATTAATCTCTCTCTTTTGACCTTTCTCCTTATTCTATACATAACAACTGAAGTGATTCTTATAAAATATAAATAAGATGATTCCATTCCTCTGCTTGAAGCCTGCAATGGCTTCTTATTACACTCAGAGGAAGGGTCAGAACTCTCAGAGGTCTACCATGCCCCATGTAATCTATCATAGACGTTGGCGTCTATTCCTCTTCCCTACTCACCTCCATCCCATTCCCCCTTCTCCAGCCACACTAACATCTCTACCATACCATAGGTCACTCAGGGAGAAGGCAATGGCACCCCACCCCAGTACTCTTGCCTGGAAAATCCCATGGACGGAGGAGCCTGGTGGGCTACAGTCCATGGGGTCGCTAAGAGTCGGAGACGACAGAGAGACTTCACTTTGACTTTTCACTTTCATGCATTGGAGAAGGAAATGGCAACCCACTCCAGTGTTCTTGCCTGGAGAATCCCAGGGACAGTGGAGCCCGGTGGGCTGCCATCTATGGGGTTGCAAAGAGTCGGACACGACTGAAGCGATTTAGTAGTAGTAGTAGTAGGTCACTCAGTCATGTCCGACTCTTTGCGACCCCATGGACTGTAGCCTGTCAGGCTCCTCCGTCCATGGGATTTTCTGGCAAGAGTGCTGGAGTGGATCACCATTTCCTTCTCTAGGGGATCTTCCTAACCCAGGCATCGAACCCCGGTCTCCCGCATTGCAGGCAGATGCTTTACTGTCTGAGCCACCAAGGAAGAAGAGCTCCTCAAATACCCGATGTGTCCTGCAGTGTTAGGTCATACACACTGCTAACATTTCCCAGCATCTACCAGCTCCTAACATCCTACATCATGTATCTTTTATAGTATCATTGTCTGTCTCCTTCATCTTGCCTCCCTCCACAGGGCAACATCTTTCTTTGTTTTGATCACTGCTGATGTCTCATTCACCCAGAATTGTGTTGACACATAACAGATGCTCAAAAATTTTTGTTGGATGAATAAATAAATAGGCACATATTTAATGCAACATGGTGATCTCAACAAAGAAGTGTTCAAGAGAGTGGATCAAAGAACAGAGACTCAACTGGAAAGAATTGTGGGAAGAACTCTGCGAAAAATACCCACCTTAAACCAAATATCTAGCATTCTGATTCACTGAGACACATTTGAAGACAAAAGTGATCTTTAAGTTGTTGAACATCCCCACACGGAAGAAAGGAAGAGGACCAGACTTACATTTCAAATACTGTTCACCACCCTCTGCCCCTTTATGTTCACATGAGCCCCATTTATAGCTGACTCATCACAGAATTTTCACATGAAATGACAATGGAAGATCATTTTCCATTATGAATACAGAGAAGCTTGGTTTATACACTAATGCTGACTTGTTCATCACCCTCAATGTTTGTTTATTAATGATAACTTGGGTTAAGCCTTAATACATTGGCTGGAAAGTAACATACAAGGCCCCCAAAAGTTTTTCCTTACCTTCAAGTGTTCTCCTTATCAACATTCTACAGAACCTTAAAGTTTTTCAGTAAGACAAGTATTCCTTGTGGGGTTTTTTGGCCTCTGTTAATATGTATATACTTCTGGTAAGATTAGCATCAATCTAGTAACCCTTTGGAGTGTATATTTTATTGAACATTTTCAACCAAGAATTCAAAAAGAAGATGCTGATGGAGTAGGGAAATGAGATGGAAGGAGAAGGTGGAGTACTAACCGAAAAGGACTGCCTTGTAAAGAGTTTCAAAACAGAACATGTGTGTGTATTTTAGGGGATGGAGAGTGTAGGCTGAGGCAAAGGAATGTCAGTGAGGCCAAATTAGGAGAAGAGAGTCTTCACAGAGGTGGGGCATTGTGAGGACATTGAAGACAATTCCTACCTATCACACAATTCAGCTTGGGTCAGCCTCGTCCTGGGCCGGTGCAAGGGGCCTCCCAATGCAGTGGCTAGAGCGCTGGGCACCCAAACTGTCCTTGGCTTAACCCCTTTCTATTTTTGTCACCTCAAACTGTGATTTCTTCATCTGCATAGCAGAGATAACACTGTCTTATCTTCCTCTCTTCAAATATTAGGATCAAATGCACTCACCAAAGGAAAAACTATGAAAAACATCTAGAAACTTAAGAAGGTGCTTCCCAAAGGAGAGGAAGAATGTCAGAATGACCCAAAGGGTATTTTTGCGTAACACTTGCTCCCTGCAAAGTTCCCAATTGTTGTTTTTCCCTCCAACACTTTGATTTTTTTAAAGCCTTTTTTTTTTCTTATGATAGATTTCAAACACACACAAAAGTAGAGGGACTAGTAGAGAGGCATCTCTTAACTTTGTCCTACACTCCCTATCACCTAAATACCTTGCCATTGTCTGTAACCTTGTTTTAACAGTTTTCAGTATATTGCCTAAGTTGTTTCATCTAAATCTCCCCACCATCTATCTCTCACTGTGTATTAATTGTTACAGCTTTATTGAGATAATATTTACATTACATAAATGCATACATTTAAGTGTACAGGTCAATAAGTTTTTGTAACTTTATGAAGTTGTGCAGCCATAGCCATAATAGACTTTTAGAACATTTTCATCATCCAAATAACTCTACCTTTTCTGTATGCAGTCTCTTTCCACATCCAGCCCCTTTACCAGGTTGAAGAATGTCCTTTTCTAGTAGTTTGTTGAGAGTCTTCATCATGAACAAGGTTGAATTCTGTCAAGTGCATTTTTACTCATCCATCGTGATAACTACTTTTCCCTTTATTCTGTAAGCATCATTTATCACAATAACTGATTTTTTGAAGTTAAACCAATTTTACACTACTGAAATAATTCCCACTTGGTCATGGTGGATAGGGCTTCCCAAGTGGCTCAGTGGTAAAGAATTTGTCTGCCAATGCAGGAGACACCAGAGACGCAGGTTTGATCCCTGGGTTGGGAAGATCCCCTGGAGGAGGAAATGGCAACCCACTCCAGTATTCTTGGCTGAAGAATCCCATGAACAGAGGAGCCTGGCGGGCTGCAGTCCATGGGATTGCAAGGAGTCAGATACAACTGAGCATGCATGCTGGATAATCTTCTTAATATGTTGCTGGATTCAATTTGATAATTTTTAAAAGAAGGAATTTTTCACCTCTGCTCATGAGGTGTATTGACCTGTGCATTTCTTCTTATGTGATTTGTCTAGCATTGGTATCAGGATAATACTAGCCTCATAGGATGAGTTGGAAATTGTACTTTTCTCTATTTTTCAAAAGAAATTTGTGAATTCTTGGTATATTTCTTCTTAAAATATTTACTAGAAATCACCAATGAAAGTCATCTGGACTTGGACGTTTCTTTGTAAAAAATTGTTTATTTGTTTTTTAAGTAGATTTGCCAGTCCTATGTAGAACTTTCTCTTTCTTTTTGCCTCAGTTCAGTTCAGTCGCTCAGTTGCGTCCGACTCTTTGCGACCCCATGAATTGTAGCACACCAGGCCTCCCTGTCCATCACCAACTCCCAGAGTTCACTCAGATTCACGTCCATTGAGTCAGTGATGCCATCCAGCCATCTCATCTTCTGTCGTCCCCTTCTCCTCCTGCCCCCAATCCCTCCCAGCATCAGAGTCTTTTCCAATGAGCCAACTCTTCGCATGAGGTGGCCAAAGTACTGGAGTTTCAGCTTTAGCATCATTCCTTCCAAAGAAATCCCAGGGTACACTGTTTCCACCGTTTCCCCATCTATTTCCCATGAAGTAATGGGACCAGATGCCATGATCTTCGTTTTCTGAATGTTGAGCTTTAAGCCAACTTTTTTGCTCTCCTCTTTCACTTTCATCAAGAGGCTTTTTAGTTCCTCTTCGCTTTCTGCCATAAGGGTGGTGTCATCTGCATATCTGAAGTTATTGATATTTCTCCCGGCAGTCTTGATTCCAGCTTGTGTTTCTTCCAGTCCAGCATTTGTCATGATGTACTCTGTACTCTAGATGGTAGCTGTTCTGGGAAATTTTTTAATTGATAATTCAATTTCTTTTTTTCATATGCCTATTACTTTTCATATTGAATCAGTTGTGGTTATTTGTATCTTTTTAAAAATGTCATCTTTCCATCTAAGTTGACTAATTTGTTAGTATAAAATTGCTTATATGATCCTTTTCATTGTTTCTTCAGTATTTCTCATAAGGCAATGCCCCTAAAAAACATTTCCCTCAGTCTTTGTTTACCTTAGAATGTCTATATATCACTTAACATAGAATTCTCGAGTTGAGAGTTACATTTTCAGTATTTGTGTCATTTCATTGACTTTTCAACTCCATAATTTTTAATGAAAATTCAGTCATTTAATGGTATTTTTATTGCCTGGATGTGATGAATTATTTTTCTCTTACTGCCTTTAAGATTCTTTGGTTTTCAATAATTTTACTAGGTTGTTCTTAGGTATAAAATTTGGGAGTTTGTATTCTACTTAGGGTTGGTTGAGTCTCTTTACACCAAGTTTTTTTTTTATCAGTATTGGGATATTTTCAGTCATTCTTTATTTACATTTTTTTTCTGCCCTTTGCTTCCCCTCTTCTCCACTGAGGACTTTTATAGCACATATATTGTATGCTCGACATTGTCCCACAGGACTCTTAGGATCTGTTCAATTTTCTTCATTCCTTTTTTCTCTGTTCTTCAAAACTGAGTAAATTTGTTTAATGTGTTTTCAAATTCACTGATTCTTCTTTTATTTCAAATTTGCTATTAAGCACCCCTACAAAAATATCATTTTTTGTTTGTTCTACTTTTCAATTTCAAAATTTTTATTTTTAAAAATTTCCATCCTTTTGTCATAATTCCTTATTTGTTGACTTATTGTCATCACACTACCATTTAATTCTCTAAGCAGAATTTCTTTAGCTCTTTGAACATGAACGGTTCCTTGAGAGTCTTTACTTGATAAATCCCAAATGTGGGATCTTTTTTATTTCCTTTTTTTTTTCCTTGAGAATGGGATACAATTTTTGCTTCTTTCCATGTCATATAGCTTTTTATTTTTGTTGAACACCAGATGTTTGGATAACCTATTATTGCAACTCTTGATTATAATCCCAATCAAAGTTTGTTGTTGCTGTTGCTTATTTGTTTTGTAACTTATCTGAACTGTATTTATGGAATTAGTTTCCCTATATTGTGAAGCTACTGGTATCTTTGTTCAATATATATTTTTTTAATTTTTGTTTTTGCCTTTAAGCCTGAATACCTCAAAGTCACATCTCTGTTTTTGCAGAGCTCAGTAGTCAGCTATTGATTGGACAGAAGTTGTATTCGAACACCTCAAGCCAGAATAGCTTGCACTTTATGTTGATGGAGATGTTTTTATGCTAAGGAGTGCAATTAAAGTTCAGGCAATTTTAAATTTGCCCAGATTTTGCTTCCCTCTGAGCTCTCTCATATCTTCTGTGCAGTTTTAGGCATTATCAAAATCACCCACGGATGTGTGGATGGCTTGGGCTCTCTGCAGTCTTTCCTGCGCAGATGTGTTTCTAATACATCTCTGTAAAATTTCTGGCTAGTTTGCTATTTCATTTTTTGTCCTAGCCAGGACTATAACCTCAGGCTAACTGAACCTCTTGTCTTCCCAATTCATTGCCACTTAAATTCATTTGCTTCCCAATTCATGTGCCATTTGTCATGGTTTTTACTAGATGATAACACTGGTTGTGTTCTGATCCAAATCAAGACATCCCCTCCAGACACAAAGCTGCTTGTTTCACGCATTGCCCTGCATTGGTAGCATCACCGGGCAGATTTAGCTGAGATGAGGGATGGGAGCAGCTTCAGGAGGAAATGTCACAGACCCTCAATGTTATTATAAAAAAATACCAGTTTTCTTTTTTTAAATAATACACACTCCTCAATTTGTTGTATTATTGTGGTCAATTTTCATAACCCTGAATTTCTTCTTGTATAATATTTTGTGGGGAGAAAATTTACTGAACTTGTTATTTTGCTACATCAGAGTCCAGCCTCTAGATTCTCATATGCCTCTCTCTCCTCTATTGTGAACTGTTGCCAGGATGAGCCACTTTTACTGACTGAAGTGTTCCCTATACTTAAAGCTTGTGCTCAAGTGAGCAAAATGTGCAATCACATGTATGGAATTATAACTTCAGAAGAGATAGTTTTAGGAAGGTAAATCTTTGCATGAATCTGGAAAGCAAAATACATACAAAGTACGTACATATCAAGTACATTCCTCTATGTACTCATGACTCCGTAGGTTCCACAGATTTCTCCTTAATTTTTTTTCAATTAATTTATTTATTTTTGTCTGCGCTGTGTCTTGGCTGCTGTTTGTGCAGCTTTTTATAGTTGCAGCTAGCGGGGGCTGCTCTCCCTTGCGGTGTGAGGGCTTCTCCCTGGAGTGGCCTCTCTCGTTCAGGAGCACAGCACCGGCTCCGTAGTTGTGGCACATGGGCTTAGCTACTCCGAGGCACATGGGATCTTCCTGGACCAGGGATCAAACCTGTGTCCCCTGCATTGGCAGGCAGATTCTTATCCACTAGACCACCAAGCAAATCCCAATTTCTTCTTAATTTTGTTTTATTTTCTATAAAGCACTTGAGTAAGTGAAAAGAAAAACCGTCCGCTTACTTGTCCATAATGTTACTTTTCCAGCCTAGGGTAACCAACCATGCTGGTTTGCCCAGAGATATCCCAGTGATAGCATTACAGATTCCATCTCCTGGAAAATTCCTCATTTCCATACAGATTGGGATAGTTGGTCACCCTAGTTATCTTTTCCTCTGTGAAGCCTTATATTCTAGCTGTGCCAAATCCCAGAGAATTCCAAACTCTCCTTCAAAGCTAAGTCTGCACACACGCATGGAAAAAGTGTAAGAGCACTGTGCAATCAAGTTTAAACTTCTGTTTATATCACATTTGCAAACATTCCATTGGCCAATGCAAGTCATGTGGCCAGACCCAATATCCACGGGATGAAAAAACATATCATGCCTCCACCCTGAGGATCCGCAAAAGCCACACAGGAGAGGGTATCTGTTCAGAAGTTGTGAGGTATTGGGGACAATGGTGTAAATGTCTACACTGGTTTTCTCAAATCAGCCTGCGCATAGAGACTCTGCTCAGTGCCCAGGACATGCCTCAGGCATTCAGTAACCATGTGGCCTTAGGCTAGTTACTTTACATCTTTGTATCTGAATGTTCTCATCTGTAAAATGGGGATGATAATGACCTATCTTTCATAGGATTGTCCAGTATAGTAAATAAGGTTATTCAAGTGAAGTGCTTAGCACTATGCCTAGCATACTGCCTCACATCTCCTGGCATATAACAGGAAACAAGCAAATGTTTGCTGAATGAGTGAAGAGAGGAGAGCTAAGAAAGGAAAGAGCTAAGAAATACACAAAAATATATTCTAAAATGTTGGGACAGTCTAAAAGATCGACTTGGAATTGGAAAAGTCCATTAAGAAAGTGAATTACAGCTTAGCTGTGGTGAAAGAGAACATGTTGAATGTTTGCCCCTGGGTAGAATTAAGGCGCTTATCCAGATAATCAGACTCTATAATAAATCATTTCACTTAACAAAGAAAAGCTCTAAATATTGGCCAGGCATACCTACTGTAGTAAATACTTCTAGTGCTTAGCTAGTGGTCAGTTCTGTGTGAGCTCAGCTTCCTCTCATCCTCACTTGGGCTATGTTTACTGTAAACGTAAGTGATATGTTTTGCTTTGTTTTTCTTTCTGAGGGCCTTTTACCAACATCACAGAAACAGACACGGAAACTAAGGAGAGTTCTTGCCCATGGGACACTCTCAGCTGGAGGGGTAAGAGTCCACGGACAAAGGCTTCAGCCTCCTATACATCAGGAGGCATTTCATAACCTGATCAGAAGTTTCCAGTAGAATTGAACCCCAGTTGTAGACAGCATCCTGGTATTGGTTTTTTCTCTTTCCTCCTCTTTTCTCCTAATTCCTCATACTATTCCTAAATAAACTTACTGTATGCTCTCTCAGGTTCAACTTTCAAGGAAATCCAAGCTAACGCATATATATTTTTGACCTCCTTCTTTTAATATCCCCAGTCTGCCCTCCCGAGTCTATCTCATGCTTTCACCTGGAATAAACATTTCTATTTGGGAGGGAATGTTTATTCTGTCTATCCGACCTTACCAGTCAAGATTTCATTAAAGCTCAACTGACTGTATTTTGTATTACGAAAACGGAACAGTTTATTTTTGTTTTCAAAATATAAATTGAGTTAAAATATAAAAGTTACATTTGGAAATAATTTCTTCAAATTATAAAAGCATTTTGGAAATGCTGATGCTCTTTTCAAGAAGGTGTTTTCTCTCTGGTTAAAATTTAGCAGTCTATCTAATCACATTCATATCTTCCTGAAAACGTTGTTCCAGAGCGTAAGAAAAACACTTTAGTATTTTTCTGGCAAATTGTTGACCCTGAGGAATACATAGCTATGGAAAACACTAAAATCAAATAATATTTCTTTCAATGGAATCCTTCCTGCAAGCATATTTCAATAATCTTTCTGGTGAAAGTTCAAAATTCTGTTTTTGGTTTTCATTGTGGACTTTGTATAATGGAAATTCTATAACTGTAAGCCAATCTATGATGAATTCCTTATTGAATAAATGAGGAAACTGGGAAGGAAATTATTTCCTTGAGAAATGATCTTGAGAAGGAAATAATTTCCCAAAGCTCTTCAACTGTCACCAGAATTCCAGAATTCCAGACTCTTAACTCTTTAGCTAGTTATATCTTCCATATTTTTCCGACTGACTTTTTCCCTTCAGCAATCCCAGTTTAAGACATTGCTGCATGAAAGGTCCATTCTCTTCATGGAATCATGCTTCCAGAACTCTGTATTGTGTTTACTGTTGAAGTTTCTCTTTATATCTTACTCTTAAGTCTCTCACTGACCTTTGAGATTTTCAACTATTTTCCTCCCCAAGCCCACACTCACCTGGGATCTTACACTTGTTGCCATTTGATCTCTCTGCACAGCATGCTCAGCTTTGCCTCCTGAAACTCGGGGCAGGCTTGGTGTCTTTGCACCTGAGTCTTTATGGGGGAGTTTGGACCCTGAATATCTTGTTTTTGAGATGAAATAATGAAACACTCTCATAATAAGAGTTTAGGCACAAATTCGTACTTACCAATTACCAAATAAAATGGAACAGTGAGGTTTCTTTTTCCTTCTTCAATATTTTGACACATTCTAACCTGAAACGCTTGATCAGATACCACTCTTAATTCTCTCCTCCTTTCTTCATTCCTGCCTGTAAACTAAGTCTCTTCTCTAATTAAGCAATGTGAAGAATGTAATGGACACACTAAGTGTCCCTTAACCTTCCTGTGCTTGTTTATAGAATGCCTGAATTCTGCTTTGCTCCTTTGTTAAGTGAGATGTCCATCTTTATTCATTGTTGCCAGTGGCTCTGATTGGGATAAAAGTTTGGGTAAAGCTAGGATGCTATATCAGGAAGCCTATGCCTGATCTGCATTTGGGCCATGTGTTCTAATAACCTTATAAAAAAGGGGATGTTTTAAACTCTATCGTCTTGACTTATGCACTTATTAACTTGCTTCTAAAAAGCTCCAACAAAATCTCCTAAATTCCCAACATACAAAATGAAGGACGGGCTTTAAGTTTTTTTTTTTTTCTTAGCAACACAGAAACCTCAACAAAGACAATGGTCATAGGAATGACTAAGAAAAACAACTGGGTATTCCTAAATGTTCAATTGACCAAAAATTTGGAAAAGTTACAGTATTCTGAGGGCTAAAGCTATAATTGTTGTTGCTATTGTTTAGTCACTAAGTTGTGTCTGACTCTTGTGTGACCCCATGGACTGTAGCCTGCCAGACTCCTCTGTCCAAAATTGGCTAAATGCAGTTACCTAAGTGGAAAGAGATCAAAATAATCCAGAAATGTCACTACCATAAGCTATTATTTCAGTACTTAATATTAAAAGATACCATGGTATGTAATAAAGCACTCATTAACCAAAATGTTGCAAGCATGGTAAAAAACATATTTTATTAATAAAGGGCTTTTTTTATTTGTACCACATTTCTAAAAAATTATCTTAGTTCTTTCAAAACTTCTTTGATTCTAGAAATTAGAAAATGCAATATTTCTCCATATTTTAACACAGCCTTTTGATATCTGCAACTCATTTTGAAGTATGAAACAATAGAGTTCCGGTCTTATGACGATCAAGTTTATTAATTAAATGGATTGGTAGAAATGAAGTGGGTAGGGAGTAACTTAGATTCAGCTCATGGTTTCTCTTGAACTAGGTAGACTTTCTGAGTGCACTTTAAAGTTTTCCAAACCTGTTGCCTCTTTGCTTGTTTGTTTTCATGCAGGTGCTATTTTTATCAGTTATTTAATCAAATTGTGGTAAGAGAATATAATCTATAATATCTTTTTGTGGAGTTTGTCAAACCTCTTTTGTTGATAATTTTTGTACATATTCCATGAGTACCTGAAAGTATATATTTTATTTACTGGATACAAAGTTGTATTTAAAATCTGTTATTAATAGATTGATCTTATTAATTTAATTTTTCAAAATTACCATATTTATTAATTTTTGTTGGCTTCTTATACTGATTTCTGAGGAAAAAAAAATGGTATAAATCATTACTCCATTGTGAACTGGTCAACTTCTTTTTGTAATTATGTCCACTTTTGTTTTGTATAGCTCAGTTTTCAATTGGTAAGTGTGTATAAGCCATGATCGTTAAATCTTGGTGGATTTTTATATCACTACCATATATTTTTATCTTAAATTCTAACATGTGCTGCTATAGCTACAGTAGCTTTTTTATCATCCAAATCTGCTGTATTTGTATAATTTTTAAATTAAATTGAAATAAATTCTAACACATAAGTAATATGCTTCCTATACCATTTATCCATCATTGCATAACAAACTACCCCAAATCTTCAGTTCAGTTCAGTTCAGTCACTCAGTCATGTCCGACTCTTTGCGACCCATTAACAACAGCACACCAGGCCTCCCTGTCTATCACCAACTCCCAGGGTCCACCGAAACCCATGTCCATCGAGTCCATGATGCCATCCAACCATTCATCCTCTGTTGTCCCCTTCTCCTCCTGCCCTCAATCTTTCCCAACATCACGATCTTTTAAAATGAGTCAGCTCTTTGTATCAGGTGGCCAAAGTATTGTAGTTTCATCTTCAACATCAGTCCTTCCAATGAACACATAGGACTAATATATCTCTGGTTTTCCTGTTAGATGTTTATTCTCTAATAGATATTTCCATATCAATTAATATGACATTTTAAAATTTATTTTTGATATCAAACCTTCTTATCAGTTCTATAATGGACCTATTCATGCTGTAAAATTCTTTTAATATGTTGATGAATTGTTTGCAAATACTTAAGAGTTTTTACATTAATATGTATAAGGAAACTGGACTCTATTTTTGTTTGGGTTATCTTTTTATTGGGCTTTAGTAGCAATGTTTTCTAATTATATAGAAATATTTTAAATATTCATTATTCTTTCCATTTCCAGAATACTTTTAAAAGCATTGCAATCATCAGCTTTACTACTTCTTTGCAAAAATAATTTTTCTATAATAATTTTCTTTATACTTTCTGTATCTTCAGTGACTTGTTTGATTGTTGATATTGCAAAAATTCAATGCTAAATAAACAGATCCATGTAGTTTAACATAGCTCTCACTGATAGACAGTCGAGTTTAAAAAACATTTGAACATCAAAATTAATCAGTGTCTCAAAGTATTTTGTATAAACTTGTAAGAATATCCCACCAAAGAAAGACTTGAGAGGCCACCAGCCCCTAGACACGATTCCACAAACTCTACAAGATGTTACTTTTGCCCTGACAACTCAGTTTCCCCAATGCAAACAGTAGAACCATATGGCTGAGGCTGAGGAGATGAAAACAAGCTTGGAACAAAGAAGCAAAAAGCCACCACTGCAGACACTAATGGGAGTCAGACACGACTGAGCGACTAAGCACAGACAGCTGCTGGTCAGGGGCGAGGTGCTATCCTCCTCAGGTGGAGGTGCTATCCTAACCCTAACCCTAACCCTAATCCTATGTGGGTTGATATGTCTGCAATGGCAGCTTTCTGCTTTCTCAGGAGCTGGGCTCTGGCCACAACTGCATCTTGGGGTCACAGCTCCCCTCCAATCAGCACTCTTCAGAGAGATCCCTTTTAGGATAACCTCTCATTTCTCCCTTTCACAGGGTCTGCAACTGATCACCAGATGCCCATATCTCTGGACTGTTATGTACAGACAACAAATGGCTCCGGACTCAGGCCTCTTGGCTTCACTATGGAGCAGAGGCAGCTCTGGCTGTGGTGACTCATTTCTACTTCTCTCCTGACAGAGTCAGTTCCAAGATCTTAGGCTACCTCATCTTTAGAAAGAATAAATATCTAAACATGTCTATTAAGCCAAAACAATTTGAAAAGTAACAATTTGGCCACTTGGAATGTGTTCTTGGAACTATAGAAGGAAATTTTAAAAAATAGGAAAAAAGTCTAAAAACAGAATAATAAGGCAAGACCCAATGTAGCACTTATTTTCGTAAATGGAGTAGCAAGAACATTCATTTTCACTTATTTTATTAATCCCAAAGTGGGAGTTGTCTGCTAGTTTCCAAAGCTTGGGTTCATTGACATCCAAGGAGGAAGCCTGAACTGAACTGAAAAGGGAAAAACTTGGAGTGCTTCACAAAACATTAAAATGTGGATCTGAATTATTTTAAAAACATTTTAGTTCAGTTTTCATTTTTCACCCCTGGATCATATTCACAGTTTGAAAAAAAAGCAACACATGATATCAGTTTTGTAATTATACAGTGAAAATGAGATATGGAGCAATACACACTAAGGTAAGCCAAAAAGTTCAGATTAGAAATATTAGATTTTTGGATTGCTCCAGTTCACTTCAGTTCAGTTCAGTCTCTCAGTTGTGTCCAACTCTTTGTGACCCCATGGACTGCAGCACGCCAGGCCTCCCTGTCCATTACTAACTCCCGGAGCTTGCTCAAACTCATGTCCATTGAGTCGGTGATGCCATCCAACCATCTCATCCTCTGTCGTCCCTTTCTTCTCTGGACTTCAATCTTTCCCAGCATCAGGGTCTTTTCCAATGAGTCAGTTCTTCTCATCAGGTGGTAAAAGGATTGGAGTTTCAGCTACTGCATCAATCCTTCCAATGAATATTCAGGACTGATCTCCTTTAGGATGGACTACTTGGATCTCCTTGCAGTCCAAGGGACTCTCAAGAGTTTTCTCCAATGACACAGTTCAAAAGCAGCAACTTTTGGTGCTCAGCTTTCTTTATAATCCAACTTGCACATCCATACATGACTACTGGAAAAACCATAGCCTTGACTACACAGATCTTTGTCGACAAAGTAATGTCTCTGCTTTTTAATATGCTGTCTAGGTTGATCATAACTTTTCTTCCAAGGGGCAAGCATCTTTTAATTTCATGGCTTCAGTCACCATCTGCAGTGATTTTGGAGCCAAAAAAAAATGAAGTTTCACTGTTTCATTGCTTCCCCATCTATTTGCCATGAAGTGATGGGACCAGATGCCATGATCTTAGTTTTCTGAATGTTGAGTTTTATGCCAACTTTTTCACTCTCTTTCACTTTCATTAAGAGGCTCTTTAGTTCTTCTTTGCTTTCTGCCATAAGGGTGGTGTCATCTGCATATCTGAGGTTATTGATGTTTCTCCCATTGATCTTGATTCCAGCTTGTGCTTCATCCAGTCTGGCATTTCTCCTGATGTACTCTGCATATAAGTTAAATAAGCAGAGTGAGAACATACAGCCTTGACTTACCCCTTGACAGGAATGTAACTTCAAAGGGAATGAAGGCAGGAGCCCCACTTTCTGGTATTTGCCTCTCCTTTTTTTGTTAATGCATGTTCATGTCCCCAGCTCACAGTGAGGCCAAACAAAATGCAGTGTCAGAGTTTGGAGAAGAGAAAGATTATTGCAAGGTCATGCAAGGAGACTTGGTGGCTCATGACCTAAAAAGCCTTGAGCTCCCTGAAGGGTTTCAGCAAAGCGCTTTTAAAAGCCAGGTTGGTGTGAGGGTGGGGGTAGGGAGTGGGGGGTCACAGGGTATGTGATCAGCTCAGGCACAGTTCTCTGGGTGGTGATGAGGTTGCATGGTGGTGTGACAGAGCTTAACATTATCAGTCTTTAGGCTCCAGGGGGCCTGGGGCTATGTGCTCCTGGTCATCAAGTGGTTAACATCTTTATCTGTGGGGGAGGGGGGGCAGGGTCATATCTGTAAAACAACTCAGGAAGTGTGAATCAGATACTATTATCTGGGTACTTCAGAGAGGAGCTGAAGCAGAGGGTATGAGCGAAGGCCTGTCTTGGGAAGGCTCCTTAGGGTCCTTCTTGGTTACATATAAAACTCTACCTTTTCCAGGCTCAGCGTGTTTACAGAAGCAGCTGCACTATTGACTAAACACCAGATTCCTGCCTTTATTTTCTTCACTCTGCATCTGCACAATATTTAAACTTTTTCCAAGTAACGTTTGACATGACCATTTCATGGATGTCAATTTTAAAAAAAGAGATGATCCTTCTGCTGCAGTTTGGAGCTCCTCTCATCCAGCAGCAGCAGGAAAAAGTGATTTTTTTCTTTTAGTGTTTAAATTTTTCTGATGCTTGGATTGACACTGAGTATAAATTATTAGGTAGGAGAAAAGGAAAGATAGAAGTATCTGAAGGCAGAATTCCAAAGAATAGCAAGAAGAAATAAGAAAGCCTTCCTCAGTGATCAATGCAAAGAAACAGAGGAAAACAACAGAATGGGAAAGACTAGAGATCTCTTCAAGAAAATTAGAGATACCAAGGGAACATTTCATGCAAAGATGAGCTCGATAAAGGACAGAAATGGTATGGACCTAAGAGAAGCAGAAGATATTAAGAAGAGGTGGCAAGAATACACAGAAGAACTGTACAAAAAGGATCTTCATGACTCGGATAATCACGATGGTGTGATCACTCATCTAGAGCCAGACATCCTGGAACGTGAAGTCAAGTGGGCCTTAGAAAGCATCACTACGAACCAAGCTAGTGGAGGTGATGGAATTCCAGTAGAGCTGTTTCAAATCCTGAAAGATGATGCTGTGAAAAGTTATGACCAACCTAGATAGTATATTCAAAAGCAGAGACATTACTTTGCCGACTAAGGTCCGTCTAGTCAAGGCTATGGTTTTTCCTGTGGTCATGTATGGATGTGAGAGTTGGACTGTGAAGAAGGCTGAGCACCGAAGAATTGATGCTTTTGAACTGTGGTGTTGGAGAAGACTCTTGAGAGTTCCTTGGACTGCAGGGAGATCCAACCAGTCCATTCTGAAGATCAGCCCTAGGATTTCTTTGGAAGGAATGATGCTAAAGCTGAAACTCCAGTACTTTGGCCACCTCATGTGAAGAGTTGACTCATTGGAAAAGACTCTGATGCTGGGAGGGATCGGGGACAGGAGGAGAAGGGGATGACAGAGGATGAGATGGCTGGATGGCATCACTGACTCGATGGACGTGAGTCTGAGTGACCTCCAGGAGTTGGTGATGGACAGGGAGGCCTGGCATTCTGCAATTCATTGGGTCGCAAAGAGTCGGACACGACTGAACTGAACTGAACTGAGGCATTATCCTGTGCACTAGAAGTTTATAATCTATGGTAAACCATCATGTCATTCATTTATGAAGAATAATGGAATAAGAACATGAGGCCAGAAAAGCAATAACACATCAACAACATAGATGGGTTTTTTTTAAAGAAAACTTTTTGATATTTATTGCTATATTTAATATTTTTGTACATATATATAAACCTTTAATCCAGCTGAATTTACTTTATGTAATTGTTAGGTAGTTAGAGTAGGAAAAAGGAGTCCAAAATGGCAGTGGCTAAAAGACAAAGAAAGGAAAAAGCCCGCGAAAATGGAAGAAAAGAAAATCCGAGGACCTGACAGAGAACTTCAGGTGAAACAAACACGCCCCTTCTTGGCTAGCCCAATTTGCATAATTCAGGCTCAGCGGGGAGGAAACAAAACATATAAAAAGAGGAAGTCAGGACACATTGAGCCCCCTCCTTTTGGGCCTGCCTGACCTCATGCCTCAAGGGTGTACTTTCCCTTGCTTGCCGAATAAAACCCTGAGGTGTAACCGAGCTGTAACACTGGTACACTATTTAAAATATTTGCTGCAGCAAGACAGAACTGAGGAAATTACACACTCCCCTGACATATCCATTTTTAATGCTGAAACAGAACACTTTTTTTTAATTAGCTTGCATTGGCATATAGCTTTGCTTTACAGTGTTGTGCTAGTTTCTACTGTAGAGCAAATGAAGCAGCCATACATATACACATGCATGTGTGCATGCAAAGTTGCTTCAGTCATATCCAACTCTTTGCGACCCATGGACTATAGCCCGCCAGGCTCCTCTGTCCAAGGGATTCTCCAGGCAAGAATACTGGAGTGGGCTGCCATGTCCTCCTCTAAGGGATCTTCCTAACTCAGGGACTGAACATACATCTCTTAAGTCACCTGCATCAAACCCATGTCTCTTACTTCTCCTGCATTGGCAGGTGGATTCTTGACCACTAGTGCCACCTTGGAAGCCCCACATATACATATATCTCCTCTCTTTCAGATGTCCTTCCCATTCAGGTCACCACAGTGCGTTAAGCAGAGCTCCCAGTGCTATACGGGATGTTCTTACTAGTTATCTATGTTATACATAGTGACATGAAGGGTAACAGTTCATGATCAGATGGACAGCTAGAGGGAGACTGCTGCTGCTGCTGCTGCTAAGTCGCTTCAGTCGTGTCCGACTCTGTGCGACCCCATAGACGGCAGCCCACCAGGCTCCGCCATCCCTGGGATTCTCCAGGCAAGAACACTGGAGTGGGTTGCCATTTCCTTCTCCAATGCATGAAAGTGAAAAGTGAAAGTGAAGTCGCTTGGTCAGTGTCTGACTCTCAGCGACCCCATGGACTGCAGCCTACCAGGCTCCTCCGTCCATGGGATTTTCCAGGCAAGAGTACTGGAGTGGGGTGCCATTGCCTTCTCCGAGAGGGAGACTAGGGGCTGAGAACTAGGGGACTGGTGGAATTGACACATTCATCACTCACTGCCTGATTTTCCACCAGATTCAGACAGATTCTGCAAGAGTGTGAGGTTCCAGAATCTCTTGAAGTGATGGGCTAGAGCAATGTTTTCCTAGAGCATTTGACTTCCCATATTCTTTTTAGCACCTACGTCTGTCTACACTGGACAGAGCAGGGTTTAGACTATGCGCTTAGCCTGCATCTGTTATTTTTGTAAGAATTATAATCTCTACAGGTAACAGAGACAAACTCAACAAACTGAAAAACCAAGTGGAATCATCTGGATGGACTAGTTGTGTATGAATAGGTAGCTGTTGAGTTAAATACGTAGCAAAATAGTCCCTTTTATATTATGACAAGTACTTTCCCACTATTTATCTGTGGCTCAGAGGTTAAAGCATCTGCCTGCAATGCGGGAGACCTGGGTTCTAACCCATTCCAGTATTCTTGCCTGGAGAATCCCATGGACAGAGGAGCCTGGTGGGCTACAGTCCACGGGGTTGCAAAGAGTTGGACACAACTGAGCGAATAGTCTAGTCTTAAATAACTATCAAAAGTCAGGCTAGCCCAGCCCTTACCAAATACATTTTGAGTTTCTTTCAGGCCTTAAATTTTTTTTTTTGGAATAAAAATTTGTCTATATATGTCTGTAACAGATTCACTTTGCTGTACACCTGAAACTAATATAACATGGTAAATCAACTATTTCCAGTAAAATTTTTTTAAAAGAGTAATTCTAGATTTCTGTCTAGTATTATATGCACACAAAAAAAGATCTTTAAATAGTTTGTCATCACTCATTTCTATAGCTACCTTGTACTTTGTAAAAGAAATTCTTTTGAAAGGAGCAAAATTGATTTTTTAGCACCAAAGTCGGACAAAAAGAAGAGGCCAAACGTGCAGCAGTAGTGTTGGAGGCAGTAAGGGAGGAAGCTGGCTACTGAAAACCTATGAAACAAAGAGGAGAATGAGAAAGTAGAACAGAGGTTACTTTCATAGAATTTTATGTGACAAAAGTGAAAGTCGCTCAGTCACGTCCAACTCTTTGCGACCCCATGGACTACATGGTCCATGGGATTCTCCACACTAGAATACTAGAGTGGTTAGCCAGTCTCTTCTCCAGGGGATCTTCTCAGCTCAGGGATCAAATCCAGGTCTCCCACAATGCAGGCAGATTCTTTATAAGCTGAGCCACCAAGGAAGTTCCGTATGTGATAAAGCCCATGATAAAGCTACATTCCTATAAAAGTAGTGAAATTCTAGCTAGGCGTGTACTTTGAAGATTTCCTCCTGTTCATTCAGAGAGGTACTTAGAGGGGTCAGCAGTACATTCATTTTGACTCCTGTTAGCAAAGACATAACTGAGGGAAAAGAAGGTTAAAAACCAAAATGTCCACTTGATATTTCTAACTGAGGAAAATGAATTAGCATTACTGCTTAATTAAAACTTAAAAGCACCTGTTTAAAGCAATCACTTTAAATAACTTTGCCACCATCACTCAGGTACCTATAGAGAGAAAAAAAAAGGGGGGGGGCACTAACTTCCTTTTAAAAAGCACCAGATTTACCAATTATCTTAAATAACTTGTTTTTATGTTATTTTGCATCATCATAATTTTTCTTTCCTCTCTAACATTGGCGCTTTGACTTTTCATCACCTCGCAATTAAAGTCCTTCAGTGAAGCCAAATTATAAGTAAAGCAGCTGTTCAGAGCTGAAATTGAGGCAGGAAATTGTGAAGTGGTTTCCTTAGCAATGAGAAGGCTGTGAATGCTCTCAGAAGCAAAGTTCCTGGCTTCTCCCATCTCTTCTATATGCCTCCCTTGCCATCCCTCACAACCTCATTCATAAATCTCTTTTTCCTCTGGTCTCATGCACCTTTGTGTTACTTATCTTCAGGTATATTTTCAGTTCAGTTCAGTTCAGTTCAGTTCAGTCGCTCAGTCGTGTCCGACTCTTTGTGACCCCATGAATCGCAACATGCCAGGCCTCCCTGTCCATCACCATCTCCCAGAGGTCACTCAGACTCATGTCCATCGAGTCCATGATGCCATCCAGCCATCTTATCCTCTGTCATCCCCTTTTCCTCCTGCCCCCGATCCCTCCCAGCTTCAGAGTCCTTTCCAATGAGTCAACTCTTCTCATGAGGTGGCCAAAGTACTGGAGCTTCAGCTTTAGCATCATTCCCTCCAAAAAAATCCCAGGGTTGATCTCCTTCAGAATGGACTGGTTGGATCCCCTTGCAGTCCAAGGGACTCTCAAGAGTCTTCTCCAACACCACAGTTCAAAAGCATCAATTCTTCGGCATTCAGCCTTCTTCACAGTCCAACTCTCACATCTATACATGACCACAGGAAAAACCATATCCTTGACTAGATGGACCTTAGTTGGCAAAGTAATGTCTTTGCTTTTGAATATACTATCTAGGTTGCTCATAACTTTTCTTCCAAGGAGTAATCGTCTTTTAATTTCATGGCTGCAGTCACCATCTGCAGTGATTTTGGAGCCCAAAAAAATAAAGTCTGACACTGTTTCCACTGTTTCCCCATCTATTTCCTATGAAGTGATGGGACCACATGCCATGATCTTCGTTTTCTGAATATTGAGCTTTAAGCCAACTTTTTCGCTCTCCTCTTTCACTTTCATCAAGAGGCTTTTTAGCTCCTCTTCACTTTCTGCCATAAGGGTGGTGTCATCTGCATATCTGAGGTTATTGATATTTCTCCCGGCAATTTTGATTCCAGCTTGTGTTTCTTCCAGTCCAGCACTCTCCACCAAGACCCGCCCATCTTGGGTTGCCCTGCAGGCATGGCTTGGTTTCATTGAGTTAGACAAGGCTGTGGCCCTAGTGTGATTAGACTGACTAGTTTTCTGTGAGTATGGTTTCAGTGTGTCTGCCCTCTGATGCCCTCGTGCAACACCTACCACCTTACTTGGGTTTCTCTTACCTTGGGCATGGGGTATCTCTTCACGGCTGCTCCAGTAAAATACAGCTGCTGCTCCTTACCTTGGACGAGGGGTATCTGCTTACCACCGCCTTTCCTGACCTTCAACATGGGATAGCTCCTCTAGGCCCTCCTGCGCCCGTACAGCCACCGCTCCTCCGGTTGCTCCTCCCGGCTGCCGCCCCTGGCCTCGGGCATGAGGTGGCTTCTCCCGGCAGCCCCTCGCCTCGGACGCCGGGTAGCTCCTCTCGGCCACTGCCCCTGGCCTCGGACGCGGGGTGTCTCCTCCCGGCCGCCACTGATCTCGGACGCGGGGTAGCTCTTCTCCGCCTCCGCCCTGACCTTGGACGCGGGGTAGCTACTCTTGGCTGCCACCCCTGACCTCGGATTTGGGTAGCTCCTCTCGGCCATTCCTGCTCCATCACAGCCTGGCACTCTCGGCCACTGCCCCTGACCTCGGATGTGGGGTAACTCCTCTCGCCTGTGCTTAGTGCGCCGGGTCGCAGCCGCCCGCACTTATAAGCAGGGTGACAGACAATATACAACCTTGACGTACTCCTTTTCCTAACTGGAACCAGTCTGTTTTCCATGTCCACTTCTAACTGTTGCTTCCTGACCTGCATACAGGTTTCTCAAGAGGCAGGTTAGGTGGTCTGGTATTCCCATCTCTTTCAGAATTTTCCACAGTTTATTGTGATCCACACAGTCAAAGGCTTTGGCATAGTCAAGAAAGCAGAAATAGATGTTTTTCCTGGAACTCTCTTGCTTTTTCCATGATCCAGCAGATTTTGGCAATTTGATCTCTGGTTCCTCTCTCTTTTCTAAAGCCAGCTTGAACATCAGGGAGTTAACGGTTCACTTATTGCTGAAGCCTGGCTTAGAGAATTTTGAGCATTACTTTACTAACGTGTGAGATGAGTGCAATTGTGCGGTGGTTTGAGCATTCTTTGGCATTGCCTTTCTTTGGGATTGGAATGAAAACTGACCTTTTCCAGTCCTGTGGCCACTGCTGAGTTTTCCAAATTTGCTGGCATATTGAGTGCAACACTTTCACAGCATCATCTTTCAAATCTTAGTGGCTTTAAATAGTGGCATCACTTATTTTGTTCATGAACTTGTGATTTGGGCAGGGTTTGGTGGGAAAGCTCTTCTCTGCTCTGCTTGGTGATAGCTTGAGACAGCCCAGGCTGGGGTTGGATCATCTGAAGGCTCTCCCATACATCTGATGCCTGAGTGGAGAATACTCAAATTGCTGCTGCCATTCTCTCTATGAGGTCTCTCTAGTGTGACGTTGCAGGGTAGCTGGACTTCTTATATGCTGGTTCAGGGCTCCCAGCCAAGAGAGCTAGGTACAAGTTGGGTTGCCAGTTATGATCTGGCTTAGGAAGTCCAGCAGCATCAACTAAGGCCAGCCCATATTCTACAAGAGGGCTGGACTTACCCTTGCTTTTGAGAAATTACATTATTCATTTTAAAAATTGTGTTAAAAATATAATATATAAAAAAACATAAATTTTGTCATTTTAACTATTTCAAGTGCATTTCAGTGACATTAATTACATTCACAATGTGCAATCACCACCAAAATTTTTTCCTAATGGGTTATCCATGTTAGAGCTTATATAAGAAGAACTCCATTCCTTTTCGTGGCTGCATAATAGTCCATCATCTGCATATATTACATTTTATCTACCTATTCATCCATCCATGGACACTTGGGTAGCTTCCATCTTTCTACTATTGTGAATAATGCTATTATGAACACTGGTGTAGAAATATCTGTTTGCATTTGTGCTTTCAATTCTTTGGGGCATATCCCCAGGAGGGCAGCTCCTGGATCATGGTAATTCTGTGTACTTTTTAATTGAAGAACTGACGTGCTGTTTTCCACAGCAGCTGCACCATTTTACATTCTCACCAGCACTGCACAAAGGTTGAAATTTCTCCATATCTTCACCAGCACTTGTTTTCTGTCTGTTGTTTTTTTTTTTTTAATAATAGACATCCTAATGAAAGTGAAGTCTCATGGATGTGAACCGTCTCTCTCTCTTTTTTTTTTTGGCAATTGGAGGATAAATGCTTTATGGTATTGTGTTGGTTTCTGCCATTCCTCAGCATGAATCAGCCAGAGGTATATACACGTCTCCTGCAACTCGCCTCCCACTCCCCCCACCCCTCTAGGCTGTTTCGGAACCCCAGATTTGGGCTCCCTGCATCATACAGAACATTTTCACCAGCTATCCACTTTACATATGCTAATTTATGTGTGTCCATGCTGCTTTCTCAATTTGTCCCCACTCTGCTTCCCCCACCATGCCCACAAGCCTGTTCTCTATGCCTGCCTCTCCACTCCTGCCCTGCAAAGTGGCTCATCAGTACCACCTCGCTAGAGTCCATAAGTATGCATTAATCTATAATACCTGTTTTTCTGTTTCTGACTTACATCATTCTGTACAACAAGCTCTACTTCCATCCACCTCACTAGGACTCAGATGTGTTCTTTTTTAGGCTAATATTCCATTGTATATATCTACTATAACCTCTTTATCCACTCATCTGTCGATGGATATCCAGGTTGCTTCCATGTCCTAGCTATTGTAAATAGTGCTGCAACAAACATTGGGGTACATGTATCTCTTTCAGTTATAGTTTTCTCAGGGTAATATGCCCAGCACAGCAGCTTCATTTTAATTAGCATTTGCCTTATATAACTTTCCTATACTTGTGATGTTTAATATGTCTGTGTGATTTTTTTTTTTAATAAAAATTGGTGAGCTATATTTTTTAAAAACTCCATATGGATGTTCTGTCTTCTAACTTGTAAGTTAACATATACCATAATCACTGACATATTTACAATTCCTTCTGGCATACTGTCCCATCACTTCATGAGAAATAGATAGGGAAACAGTGGAAACAGTGTCAGACTTTATTTTTGGGGCTCCAAAATCACTGCAGATGGTGATTGCAGCCATGAAATTAAAAGACGCTTACTCCTTGGAAGAAAAGTTACAGATAGCATATTCAAAAGCAGAGACATTACTTTGCCAACTAAGGTCCGTCTAGTCAAGGCTATGGGTTTTCCTGTGGTCATGTATGGATGTGAGAGTTGGACTGTGAAGAAGGCTGAGCACTGAAGAACTGATGCTTTTGAACTGTGGTGTTGGAGAGGACTCTTGAGAGTCCCTTGGACTGCAAGGAGATCCAACCAGTCCATTCTGAAAGAGATCAGCCCTGGGATTTCTTTGGAAGGAATGATGCTAAAGCTGAAACTCCAGTAGTTTGGCCACCTCATGCGAAGAGTTGACTCATTGGAAAAGACCCTGATGCTGGGAGGGATTGGGGGCAGGAGAAGAAGGGGACAACCGAGGATGAGATGGCTGGATGGCATCACTGACTTGATGGACGTGAGTCTGAGTGAACTCCGGGAGTTGGCCTGGCGTGCTGCGATTCATGGGTTTGCATAGAGTCGGACACGACTGAGCGACTGAACTGAACTGAACTACTATTTAAACTCAAGCTTACTGTTTATTCTTCTTTTCCTTGTTTTTTATTCTTCTGCTTCCTTGTTTTCTCTTTGAACAATAATTTAAAAAATAACCCCTTAATTTTTCTCTGCATATTTAGAAGTTATGAGATTATCTTAATTTTTCACATACATATATTCACATAATTTGTTCTAAAAATCTAAAGATACAGTAACATAACACTATAATTACACAAAGTATCCTTTTTTATCTTGTTACTAATGTTTTAGGTGTTATTTACTACTACTAAGTACTGGAGTGAACTTTAATCTGAGGAATAATATTTTACTCAATTCCAGAAAACTCTATGGAAAAAGCCCCAATCTCTTCAACTGGCACTTCTTAATCATGCTGTTGATCAAGCTTCCTTGTCCCTCTGTCTTTATGTGTATTTCTTTGACTCTTCACATTAAACTCTGAGTGAATTCTTTTAAGCTATATTCTAATTCATTAGTTCCCAGAAATGGTGAAAATCAGCAATGCTGGTTCAGTTCAGTTCAGTTGCTCAGTTGTGCCCTACTCTTTGTGACCCCTTGGGCTGCAGCATGCCAGGCTTCCCTGTCCATGACCAACTCCTGGAGCTTTCCCAAACTCATGTCCTTCGAGTCAACCATCTCATCCTCTTCATCCCCTTCTCCTTCTGCCTTCAATCTTTCCCAGCAGTAGGGTCTTTTCCAATGAGTCAGTTCTTTGCCTCAGGTGGCCAAAATATTAGAGCTTCAGCTTCAGCCTCAGTCCTTCCAATGAGTTTAACAATGCTGGTAACAAACTCTAAAGAGTATTTTCATTACCATGTGGCAGTGGCAAGCAAGCACCTCTTCTATACAAGGTCATACTATAGCTGTAATAATAGGTGACAAGTGCTTCTTCTGTTATTGTTATTTTCTTACCAGTGATAGCCCAGTGTTACTTAGCTCCTCCCACTTTATGAGCAAATAAATTATTACCATACTCAAATGTTGAATTGCTAGCCTCTCTTCCTTCTTAACAATATCCAATTCAGAAGCCTTCCCCACTTCCCCACTTCCTCTTTCAAATAACCCATGTAATGCACGAACACACCCTCACCTGCCTTTACTGAGATTCTTCCACGGTGCACTCTCCCTTGTTGTAGTAACTAAATAAACCTAACTTTATTGGGTTTATATGTGGGTGTATATGTGCTTTTAAATATATGACTGCAAGTTTGTTAATAATTTGCTGATAGTTTTTTAAAAATAATTTTACTTTTTTTCTTCCTTTGGCTGTTTTTTGTTGCTGCGTGGGCTTTTCTCTAAGTTGCAGGGAATGGGGGCCACTTTCCAGTTGTAGTGCACAGGCTTCTCATTGCGGTGGCTTCTCCTGTTGCAGAGCACAGGTTCTAGGATGCTGGGGCCTCAGTGTTTGCAGTGTGAGGTCTCAGTAGTTGCAGTGCAAGAGCGCAGTAGTTGCAGCTCCCAGACTCCAGAGCACAGGCTCAAAAATTATGGCACACAGGCTTCGTAGCTACGCAGCATGTAGGATCTTCCTGCCTCAGACATCAACCCTGTGTCTCCTACATTGGCAGGTGGATTCTTTGTCACTGAGCCACCAGGACTCCCTGCTGACAGTTTTTGTATGGTGAATTTCAACAGCGTTCAGTTTAAATTCCCTGGGTGTTGTTTATCTCCAAAGTTTCTAATTTTTTTCTGAATTGTTACATATTTCCTATTTTCATTTTATATTTCTTATAAGATTTTTAATGTGAATTTTATTACATTGAGCATCCTAATTTTAAAATCTGTACTAGAAATTATATTGTAAGTGGGAGATAACTTGTGTCTTGATTGTTGATTTTGTTGGCCAACTTTCTTTTGTTTGCAGATTTCCTCTACCCCTTCATGTATGTAAATTTGGCATTCTTTAATAGTCTATCTAGAATCCCAAAGATCTGAAAACAAGATTCTGGTCTTGTAATGGAATTTAGGTATACCTGCTTTCTAGTGGTAGTGAAGATAATTCAGATCTAATTAACAGTTATTTAATTTTGCAACTTTTACATTGTCCGACTATGTCCTAGGATACTTTTCAGGGGGATGATGGTGATTGATGGTAAGGTTTATTTTTTATTTCTTTTTAAATTGAAATATAGTTAACTTGCAGTGTTGTGCTAGTTTAGATGAAAGAAAGAAAGTGAAGTAGCTCAGTCGTGTCAGATTCTTTGTGACCCCATGGAGTGTAGCCCTCCAGGCTCCTCCGTCCATGGGATTTTCCAGGCAAGAATACCAGAGTGGGTTGCCATTTCCTTCTCCAGGGGATCTGACCCAGGGGTTGAACCCGGGTCTCCAGCATTATAGGCAGACTCTTTACTGTCTGAGTAACCAGGGACAACAAAGCAAACAGCAAAGCAATTCAGTTATACATATATATAACTTTTTTCAGAATCTTTTCCATTATAGGTTATTATAAGATAGTGAATATAGTTCCCTATGACATACAGTAGGTCCTTGTTGTTTATCTACTTTATATATAGTAGTGTATATATATTAATCTCAAACTCCTAATTTATCTCTCAATCACCCCCACCCCACTATCCCTTTTTGGTAACCATAAGTCTATTTTCTATGTATGTGAGTCTATTTATGTTTTTGTAAATAAGTTCTTTTGTATCATATAAGTAATATATATATGTCTTTTTCTCTCTAATTTGCTTTACTTAGTATGATAATCTCTAGGTCCATCCATGTTGGTGCAAATGTCATTATTTCGTTCTTTATCATGGCTGAGATGTGGTGTATACATATATGTGTGTGTGTATACCACATCTTTCTTATCCATTCATCTGTTGATGGACATTTAGTTTGCTTCCATGTCTTGGCTGTAGTTCTTCGCATCAGTGGCCAAAGTATTTGAGTATCAGCTTCAGCATCAGTCCTTCCAACAAATATTCAGGGCTGATTTTCTTTAGGATGGACTGGTTGGATCTCCTTGCATTCCAACGGACTCTCAAGTCTTCTCCAACACCACAGTTCAAAAGCATCAATTCTTCAGTGCTCAGCTTTCTTTGTAGTCCAACTCTCACATCCATACACGACTACTGGAGAAATCATAGCTTTGACTAGATGGACCTTTGTTGGCAAAGTAATGTCTCTGGTTTTTAATACGCCGTCCAGGTTGGTCATACATTTTCTTCCAAGGATTAAGCATCTTTTAATTTCTTGTCTGCAGTCACCATTTGCAGTGATTTTGGAGTCCCCCCAAATAAAGTCTGTCACTGTTTCCTTATCTATTTGCCATGAAGTGATGGGATGGGATACCATGATCTTAGTTTACTGAATGTTGAGTTTTTTTTTTTTAAGTCAACTTTTTCACTCTCCTCTTTCACTTTAATCAAGAGGCTCTTTAATACTTCTTTGCTTTCTGCCTGATACTGGGAAAGATTGAAGACCCTGATGCCAAGAAACATTGAAGGTGGGAGGTGAAGGGGATGACAGGATGAGATGGTTGGATGGCATCACTGACTCAATGGAAATGAGTTTGAGTAAACTCCAAGAGCTGGTGATGGACAGGGAGGCCTGACCTGCTGCAGTCTATGGGGTTGCAAAGAGTCGGACATGACTGAGTGACTGAACTGGATTGAACTTGCCTGTAGTAAATAGTGCTGCTATGAACACTGGGGTTCATATAGCTTTCCAAATTATAATTTTCTCCAGACACATACCCATGAGTGGGATTTTAGGATCATACGGTAACTCTACTTTTAGTTTTTTAAGGAACTTCCATACTATTCTCCAGAGTGGCTGTACCAATTTACCTTCCCACCAGCAGAATAGGATGGTTCCTTTTTCTCTACATCTTCTCTAGCATTTATTACTTGTAGACTTTTTAATGATGGCCACTCTGACTAGTGTGAGATAATATTTCATTGTAGTTTTGATTTGCATTTCTCTAATAATTAGTGATGTTGATCATCTTTTCATGTGCCTGTTGGCCATCTGGATGTCTTTAGAGAAATGTCTATTTAGGTCTTATACCCATTTTTTGATTGGGCTTTTCTAATATTAAGCTGTATGAGCTGTTTGTATATTTTGGAAATTAATCCCTCATCAGTAGCATCAATTGCAAATATTTTCTCCCATTCTGTAGGTTGTCTTTTCATTTGCCAGTTGTTTCCTTTGTTGTGCAAAAGCTTTTAAGTTAAATTAGGTACCACAGGTTTATTTTTGTTGTTATTTCCATTATCCTTGGAGACACATCCAAAAAAATATTGCTATGATTTCCTCCAGGAGTTTTATAGCATACAATCTTACATTTAGGTCTTTAATCCATCTGAGTTAGCTGTCTGATTTTGCCAGGAACATTTATTGAAATGGCTTTCCTTTCCCTGCTCTATACTCTTGCCTCCTTTGTCATAGATAATTGACCATAAGTGTGTGAATTTACTTCTGGGCTTTCTATCATGTTCCATTGATCTATGTGTCTATTTAAGTCCCAGTACCATACTGTTTTCATTACTGTAGCCTTATAATATAGTCTTCAGTCAGGGATCCTGATTTATCCAGCTTCATTCTTCTTTCATAAGTTTATTTTGGCTATTAGAGGTCTTTTGCATTTCTACAAATTTTATAATGCCTTGTTCTGAAGAAGTGAAGTGAACGTCACTCAGTTTTATCCTACTCTTTGTGAACCCATGGACTATACTGGAGCAGGTAGCCTTTCCCTTCTCCACGGGATCTTCCCATCCCAGGGATCAAACCCAGGTCTCCCTCATTTTAGACAGATTCTTTACCAGCTGAGCTACCTTCTAGTTCTGTGAAAATTGCCATTGGTATTTGATAATGATTGCACTGAATCTATAGATTGCCTTGGGTACCATAGTCAGCTAACAATATTGATTCTTCCAATCCAAGAACATAGTATTTTTTTCCATCTGTTTGTATCATCTTCAATTTATTTCATCAGTGTCTTATAGTTTTTGGAAAGCAGGTCTTTTGTCTCCTTAGGTAGCTTTATTTCTAAGTATTTTGTTCTTTGAGACATGATGGTAAATGGGATTTTTTTTTTTTTTACTTTCTCTTTCTGATATTTTGTTGTTAATGTATAGAAGTGCAGCATATTTCTGTATGTTAGTTTTCTATCCAGCAACTTTACTAAAATCATTGATGGTCTCTAGTAGTTTTCTGGTAGCACCTTAGGGTTTTCTATATAAAGTATCACATCAGCTGCAAACAGTGACAATTTTACCTCTTTTCCAATTTGGATTCATTTTATTTTCTTTCCTTCTTTGATTGCTATGGTTAGGACTTCCAAAACTACATTGAATAAAAGCAGCAAGAATGAGCATCTTTGTCTTCTTTCTGATCTTGGAGGAATTGCTTTCGCCTTTTCACTTTCGAGTATGATGTTACCTGTGGGTTTGTGGCCTTTATTATGTTGAGGTATGTTTCCTCAGTGCCCACGTTTTGAAGAGTTTTTATCATGAATGAATGTTGAATTTTATCAAAAGCCTTTTCTCTGCCTATTGAGATGATCATATGATTTTTATTCTTTAATTTGTTAATAATATTTTATTTTTAAAGCTATAGCCATAATTTTCAGGAAGGTGTGATAATGATAGTCACCTTTCCTACATATCCTAAAAATACCTATAAAAATATCAAGAAGGATAAATAAAACCATACAAGTCACAAACTTCATCATAATTATAAAACAAACAAATATTATAACCTCAAATTACCTGTAAGTAGAAAAATAATATTTTGAAGAGAGCTAGTTCTTGAACTCCCACAATGAGTCCTTGTAGAGAACAAGAGGGAAAGAGCAAAAGTGTGCAGAAAAGAGAAGACTGAAGTAAAACCACATTCAGAAAGACAAATTTTTTTTTTTAGTGCAAAAATACTGAGAAACCATCCTGGTAGATCAAAGCATGGACAGAAAAAAAATGTCTAGCCCTAAAATACTGTCTTAGGCAATGCTTCTTGGGAAAATAGACTAGAGACAATTTTCTAGTTCTGGCCATGAAAATTTAACAGGGCATAAACTTACTCTCCCATGGTAAACAAACAAGGAAACTGAATAAAAAATGCATTAACTCATTGTTTACAGATGTTGGACAACTGATAGCCCAAGACAGGGACCCTGAGAGCAGAGAAATAAAGAAAACAGGCCCTGTGATTTACCTGACTCTCTGACTGGAGGCACATTCTAGACCGCAGTGAGGGAAAGGAGTTCTAAGAACAACACGCCAATCTTACTGAGTTAAGGTAGATAGTCAGAGGTAAAGGAGGCAGAAGTCTTAAGGCAGGAATTTTAGTTTTAGGAAGAACAGAGCTGCAATTACTACTACTATGCTGATGCACATGGCTCCAAAGAGTCTGCATAACGGTAATCTCAAGGCTTTATTGATTATTAAGCTGTGCTTTTATGAAATTCCATAAGCTGAATAGAGAACACCTTCCACGGAGCTAAAAATTGAAATACTGCCTGAACACACAGAAGGTGAAGAAATGTTCATGTTTCAAAATGAAGAATTAGGAGTTTTCACTAAATATGAGACCCTAGACAGTGTATTAAAAAGGAGAGACATTACTTTGCCTACAAAGGCCTGTATAGTCAAAGCTATGGTTTTTTTCTGGTAGTCATGTATGGATATGAGAGCTGAACAATTGAAAGGCTGAGCACTGAAGAACTGATGCCTTCAAACTATGGGGCTGGAGAAGACTCTTGAGAGTTCCTTGGACAGCAAAGAGATCAAACCAGTCCATCCTAAAGGAAATCAGCCCTGAATATTCATTGGAATGACTGATGCTGAAGCTCAAACTTCAATATTTTGGCTACCTGATGCAAAGAACTGACTCATTTGAAAAGACCCTGATGCAGGGAAAGATTGAAGGCAGGAAGAGAAGGGGATGACAGAGGATGAGATGGTTGGATGACATCACCAACTCAACGGCCATGAGTTTGAATAACTCTGGGAGATGGTGAAGGACAAGGAAGCCTGGCGTGCTGCAGTCCATGGGTTTGCAGAGAATAGGACACAACTGAGTAAGTGAACAACAATAATGAGATCTTAAGAGGGTCATATTTAGCAGCTAGACTACATAATCCTGGGGGCTTCCCAGGTGGCTCAGTGGTAAAGAATCTGCCTGCCAATGCAGGAGTCACAATCCCTGGGTTGGGAAAATCCCCTGGAGGAGAAAATGGCCACCTGCTCCAGTACTCTAGCTGGAATAATCCCATGGACAGAGGGGCCTAGTGGGCTGCAGTCCATGGGGTAGCAAAGTCAGTCACACTGAGTGAGAAAGCACACATGCATGCTAAATAGCTTTGAGAGGAAAGGCTACTGAAAGCTTGCCCTAACAAAGCTTAAAACCAAGCCTTAAAATTAGCCAGTCGACCTGAAGTAAACTGACTCTTTATCAAAACACAGCCTTACAAATTCAATAGAAGACAATAAAATCCAGGCACTCGAAACTTACAGATCTCAAGATACAATATCTAATAAAAATGACCAGACATGTCAGGAATCAGGAAAATGTAACTCATAAGGAGAGGAACAATAAGTAAACAGAGCAAACGCAGAAATGAGATACTGGAATTGTTAGAAAAAGATTTTTAAATAGATATTCTATGTAGGAGAATAGAATAATCCTATTAAGGATTTAAAGAAAAATATGAATATAAAGGGGAGAGACATGGGAAATATAAAATGTACCAAAAGAGTCATCTGTTTATAAAAGCATAATATCTGAAATAAAATATTTATTGTAATAAAACATACAACAGAACAGTGCAGAAGTAAAGATCAGTGAACTTATTAAGTACATAGTTATAGAAACTATTCTAATGGAATAGAGCAGAGACAAAGAAGGATGAAATACGAGGCTTTTTAACCTGAGAGAAAATATCAAGCAATTTAGCATACATATAATTGCAACATAAGATGGAAAAGAAAGAGAAAGGGAAAACCAGAGAAACACCTGAAACAACACTGGTATAAAAGTTTCTAAGATTGATGCAAAGTATAAAACTACATCTTCATGAAGCAAAGTGAACCGCATGCAAAACAAAATCACTAACAGAGAAAACTCCACCAAGTAACATGATATTTAAATTCTTGAAAACCAGTATAAATAAAGTGATAAATCTTAACAGAGGCAAGTGAAAAAAATCCATGTTACTTAGTGAGAAAAATGATAAGGATTACAGCATACTTTTCTTTTAAAATGTAAGCCAGAAGGTGATGGAATATCATTTTTCATTGTATTCCTGCCTAGAGGGCTTAACCCAAGTTTAATTATAAGGAAACATCAGACATCCACAAGTTAGAGACATCTTCAAAATACCTTGCATTCTAATGGAATAGAGCAGAGACAAAGAAGGATGAAATACGAGGCTTTTTAACCTGAGAGAAAATATCAAGCAATTTAGTATACATATAATTGCAACATAAGATGGAAAAGAAAGAGAAAGGGAAAACCAGAGAAACACCTGAAACAACACTGGCATAAAAGTTTCTAAGATTGATGAAAAGTATAAAACTACATCTTCATGAAGCAAAGTGAACCACATGCAAAACAAAATCACTAACAGAGAAAACCCCACCAAGTAACATGATATTTAAATTCTTGAAAACCAGTATAAATAAAGTGATAAATCTTAACAGAGGCAAGTGACAAAAATCCATGTTACTTAGTGAGAAAAATGATAAGGATTACAGCATACTTTTCTTTTAAAATGTAAGCCAGAAGATGATGGAATATCATTTTTCATTGTATTCCTGCCTAGAGGGCTTAACCCAAGTTCAATTATAAGGAAACATCAGACATCCACAAAAGTGATAAATCTTAACAGAGGCAAGTGACAAAAATCCATGTTACTTAGTGAGAAAAATGATAAGGATTACAGCATACTTTTCTTTTAAAATGTAAGCCAGAAGGTGATGGAATATCATTTTTCATTGTATTCCTGCCTAGAGGGCTTAACCCAAGTTCAATTATAAGGAAACATCAGACATCCACAAGTTAGAGACATCTTCAAAATACCTTGCCTGTACTCTTCAAGAATCTTGATGTCATTAAAGCCAATTCAAAAAGAGAGACTCATTTAAGTGATGAAAGTAACATGAAACTAAGCGCAGTGCTGATCCTAAAAAGTTTTTCTTCCATAAACGCTATAAAAGACAGCATTAAAACAATGATCAAAGTTAAAATGAGTTCTGCAGATTATAGAATAGCATCGTATCAAACTTATTTATCTGCTTTTTATCATTCTACCATGGTTGTGAAAATGTGAGTATTTGGGGGTAAAAAGACCTAATTTTTGAAACTTTTTCTCAAGTATATGCATTTACATATGTGTAGAGAGTGATGAACCAGATGCAGTTAACAATTTAAGAGTATAATTACACTTTAAAAACAAGCAAACATTTTATTATTTATTTATTTTTATTAACTTTTATTGGAGTATAGTTGCTTTACAGCACTGTGTTAGTTTCTGATATAAAAAATAAAATCTTGGGAAAAAAAAATCAGATTTGTGATCACCAGAGACAGGGATGATAGGGAGGAACTGGATGAAGGCAGTCAAAAGGGACAAACTTCCAGTTATGAGATAAATAAGTACTAGGGATGTAATAACGTACAATGTGATAAATATAACCATAACAACAGAGTGTTATATTTGCGAAAGTTGTCAGAGCAAATCCTGAGAGTTCTCATCACAAGCAAAATATATTTTATGCTTCCTCACTTTTATATCTATGAGATGATGGATATGCACTAAGTTTTTTGTGTTAATCATATCATGATATATATGTCACATCATTATGCTGTACACCTTAAACTTATACAGTGCTGTACACTAATTATATCTCAGTAGAAGAGGAAAAGGAGCTTCCCTCCCGGTGCAGTGGTAAAGAATCCACCTGCCAGGCAGAGGACACAGATTCCACCCTTGGTCCATGCTGTGGAGCAGCTAAGCCTGTCTTTGCTTCTGCTCGGTTGCTCAGCCTGACTCTTTGCATGACCCTTTGGACTGTAGCCTGCCAGGATCCTCTATCCATGGGATTTCTCAGATGAGAATACTGGAGTGGGTTGCCATTTCTTCCTTTTGGAGCTCTTTCTGACCCAGGGATGGAACCT
>SJYT01048982.1:156092-178051 GCA_006410635.1 Cephalophus harveyi
ATGGACTGCAGCCTACCAGGCTCCTCCGTCCATGGGAGTTTCCAGGCAAGAGTACTGGAGTGGGATGCCATTGCCTTCTCCTCCAGTCTATCCTAAAGGAGATCAATCCTGGGTGTTCTTTGGAAGGAATGATGCTAAAAGCTGAAACTCCAGTACTTTGGCCACCTCATGCGAAGAGCTGACTCATTGGAAAAGACTCTGATGCTGGGAGGGATTGGGGGCAGGAGGAGAAGGGGACGACAGAGGATGACATGGCTGGATGGCATCACCGACTTGATGGACGTGAGTTTGAGTGAACTCCTGGAGTTGGTGATGGACAGGGAGGCCTGGCGTGCTGTGATTCATGGGGTCGCAAAGAGTCAGACATGATTGAGTGACTGAGCTGAACTGATACCTATAGATTGCTTCCCTAGTGGCTCAGTGGTAAAGAATCTGCCTGTCAGACAGCAGACGCGAGTTTGATCCCTGGATTGGAAAGATCCCACAGAGGAGGAAATGGCAACTCACTCCAGTATTCTTGCCTGGGAAATTCCATGGACAAAGGAGCCTGACAGGCTACAGTTCACAGGGTCAAAAAAGAGTCAGATACAACTTATCGTCTAAACAACAACCATATGCCCAGATATAATTTTTGGATATACTTGCTTGCTTTTTTTTTTTAAGAGGCATCCTTTTCCTGAGTCATCTTCCAATTATCCATTGTTGTCTCTATTAGAATATTATTCTTCATCCCTCTTTCTATCCTTAAACATATTCCAGGGCACAATATGATTATTTCTGCATTTTCTACAAGATAAAATTATTTTCTCATTGTTATTTATTTTTGTTTTATTCATTTATTTTTGAGTGGGCAGGATTAACAGCCACATAGAAGGATTAACTCTAAAGTACTTCCAGAACTGGTGACTGTTTGCCACGTCCCCCAGTAATTAACATTAACTACTACTAAAATAATAAAGTATATCTATATCTAAATATCCAGCTAACTTTTCTATCTGTGAAGGATTAACAGTTCCTAAAATGTATAATCTATACAGACACATAAGCCCACACACTGAGGAAATAAAGGTAAAATGAAGTTGTCTTGATTTATTTTGTTCAACAAACTTCCACAGACACACACATCCCCCATATATCTTCCAAAGGTCTTAATTTTGGAGTTACATAATTTTTCTCCTATAGAATGAAAAAAATGAACACTAGCTACTTCCTTTAGCCAAAGTACTGCAGAGATAAAACTTCTTGCAAACTCAGAGACCTGAAAATAGAATTCTTTATTAAAGTGAAATTGTGGAGAAATGCAATTAATCAAATATGTATAGACTTCCAGTTTCAGTACTTTGGGAGACAACAAAGCTAATTCATGTCTTTTGTTCTTAATATTTTCTTTGTTGGAAGAAAAACATATGCCTATTTACGTAATTCTAAAACAAGACCCACAAAGGTTAGTGCTTCAGTGGAGATATAAGGCTTACAGGGTAAAGGATTGTAATGGTCAGTTTACGTGGCAACTTGGCTAGTCTATTGTGCTTGTGCCTAGCTTCGCCCAACACTTTGCAAACCTTTGGACTGTAGCCTGCCAGGCTCCTCTGCCTATGGAGTTTCCCAGGCAGGAATGCAAGAGTAGGTTGCCATTTCCTCCTCCAGGAGATCTTCCCGATTCAGGGATTGACCCTGAGTCTCCTATGTCTCCTGCATTGCAGGCAGATTCTTTACCCGCTGAGCCATCAGGGAAGCCCATATTATAGTTCCCAGTTATTCATCAAGCACTAATCTTGGTGTTGGTGTGAAGGCATTTTGTAAATTTAATTAACATTCATAGCTGACTTCAAGTAGAGGACATTATTCTGGATAATCCCCATGGACAGAGGAGCCTGGCAGGCTACAGTCCATAGGGTTACAAAGACCTGTATCTGACTGAGCAACTTAGAATGCACGCATGCATGTGTGTGTGTGTATATATATATATATATAAATATATGAACACTTAGATACTCAGTTGTGTCCGACTGAGCAACTTAACATGCACACATGCATGTGTGTGTGTATATATATATATAAACACTTAGATACTCAGTCGTGTCTGACAGCAGTTTAGCATGCATGCACGTGTGTGTGTGTATATATATATAGTTACTCAGTCATGTTACTTAGTTACTCAGTCATGTCTGAGTCTTCACAACACCATGGACTGTAGCCTGCCAGGCTCCTCTGTCCATGGGGATTCTCCAGGCAAGAATACTGGAGTGGGTTGCCATGCCCTCCTCCAGGGGATCTTCCCAACCCAGGGATCGATCCCAGGTCTCCCACATTGCAGGTGGATTCTTTACCGTCTAAGCCACCAGGGAAGCCCATATATATGTATATATACATATACATATATACATATACATATACATATATATTTATGTATGTATGTGTATGCCTTACTGGTTGAATCTTGACAGATACAGGGATTAATCCTGGATTATTGATGTGGAGATTTTGAGCTATACCTTAGAGAATGAGTACAATCTAACAGGTAGAGTCAAAGCTACTGGACAGTGGAAAGATATGAAAGTTTTTACACTTCTGTGCTCCAGTGTTATCGTCCCATTCCTTCATCTATCCCTCCTGCTCTTACTTCCTCTAATATACACTAATCATTTTAATTGGCTACTTTTCACAATGCTAATATTTACTGTTTTGAGCACCTATTATGCACTAGGTTTGTGTCTGTTTTTTCCATTTCTCATGACAATGATTACTATTATTTTATGAATCAGAAAATAGGTTCTCAGATAAAGTGCAGCTAAAATCTTTATTTCGTATCTTTGTGGTTTTGTCAGCTCTGTTTCCACTGGAGATAGGCACCCTAATATCTAAGAGATGATGATTGTGAGCCTGAGGGAAAAGACACAACATCTCAAAAATGACCATAGAACATTCTATTGAAAATGGATGCTCATAGTACTGTCTCTGAGTAGTAAAGGGAAAGTGTTATTTCTGTATTTTGTATTTAATAAAGAAAATCAGAAATATTTCATATATTTCATCACATTTTGTATTTTTCAGGATTGCCCAGAGATACAGAATATGTATGTATATAAATATATACACACATACATGTATGTATATATGTGTATGAGAGAGAGAGATTATACATGTATATATATATATAGAGAGAGAGAGAGAGAAACAGCGCCATTATGAGGAATTGACTCATTTGAATATGGAAGCTAAGTCCCACAATTGCTGTCTGAAAGCTGGAAATCCAGGAAATCTGGTGATATAGTTTAATCTTTGACTCCAAAAGTCTGAAAACCAGGAGAGCTTATGATACCTGGGGATTCCCTGATGGCTCAGATATAAAGAATCTGCTTGCAATGCAGGTAACCCGGGTTCTTCAATCCCTGGGTCAGGAAGATGCCCTGGAGAAGAGAATGGCTACCCACTCCAGTATTCTTGCCTGGAGAATTCCATGAACAGAGGAGCCTGCTGGGCTACAGTCCATGGGCTCACAGAGTCAGACATGACTGGGCGACTAACACTTTCACACTTTATAGTATCTGAGTTCAAGGGAAAGAGAAGACCAATATTCCACTCAAGCTGTCAGAGAGGAAATTTATCCTTCTGTTGCAATTTTAAGGCTTCCGTGGTAGATCACATGGTAAAGAATCTGCTTGCCATACAGTTTTATTCTCTTCAAGTCATCAGTAGATTGAGTGATGTCCACCCACATTGCGGAGGGCAACCTGCTTGACTCCGTCCACTGACTCAAACACTACGTCATCCAGAACACGAAATGCTTTTGCCATTTCAGCAGTTTGAGAGTAGATTTCTTTCAAGGAAGGTGAAGAAGAAAATTTACTGAGGGTATAGGATTCCAAGGGCTCCCCTTGTGGTTCAGCTGGTAAAGAATCTGCTGCAATGTGGGAGACCCTGGGTTGGGAAGATCCCCTAGAGGGGAAAGGTTACCCACTCCCGTATTCTGGCCTGGAGAACTTCATGGACTGTATACTCCATGGGGTCACAGAGTCAGACACGACTGAGCGACTTTCACTTTCACAGGATTCCAAAGTGGGAAAAGAAGACGGACAGTGCAATGAAAGAGCGAGCACGTGAGCTGGCTACAGCCACGGACTGTCTTATGATTGTGCACAGGGCATGGCAGCTAAGTGGAAAGAAGGGCAGACTCGGGCAAGGAGCTGGAGCCCGGACTCTTTAGAGTCCAAAGAGTTCCTTATCCATTGCCTTTTGGCTGACTGGACTCAAATAACATAAATATTCGTCATCTTTCGGCCTGGCCTGCTGTTGCCCACAATGCAGGTTTTACTGCTTTCTTCCCTGCCCTCCATAGTTGTCACTGCCCTGAAGCCTTTTCTCAGAGTCCAGCTTTCTCAGGGTCTTGG
This sequence comes from Cephalophus harveyi, assembly GCA_006410635.1. NCBI lineage: Eukaryota > Metazoa > Chordata > Mammalia > Artiodactyla > Bovidae > Cephalophus > Cephalophus harveyi. Next base: position 160,484 of record SJYT01048982.1, read on the forward strand.
ACTGGCCTGTCAGGGTCAGTCAGCTACAGGAGTTCTCCAATTGCCCGGGGCACTGTCTCAGCCCTCTTGATGTCTAGCTTCTGTCTCTCCTGCCTGGGATTTCCATGACTTGGCTTATGGTACAGCTGTCCTGCAATGAGCGTCCATCCCGCTTGCCACAAGAAAGACACTGCCAGTCATATCGCTCTGTCCATCCTATCTGACTCCTCTTCATTTCAAAACTCATGACACAGGGAGACCAAGCTCTGGGACCTGAGATGAATTGTATATTTTCTAATTCTCATATAACCAAATATGAATACTTTGGGAGGCCCATGGAGTTTGCTATAAAGAGATTTTGCCTGTAAAGGAGCATACCTGTTTCTCTTTCGGCCAAAGGAAGCCGAATACAATGTCCTTCCTATTGCAGAGGCACCTGCAAGACACAGGGGCAGGACTTGAAGGTGTTCAGCTGAGTCAGGGCATGTGGAACCTTCTGGAAACTGACCATATGAGTAATTTACAGCAGGTATTTTACAAAAGCATTGGCTGGGATTAAAATACTCTTTGTAATAGAGTAGATAAAGACCTGCAGATTAAAGTCTGATCTTTAGACTCATTTGTAAAATATTGAGGATAAAAGTCCTGACGTAAAAAGGTGACATCCTAGAGCATGTTATGCAACAAGAACTGAGCATCTTGAGCTTAAGAGGATCAGTAGGACCTGCATGGTGCCAGACGGAGGAATTTGGCCCAGACTAGAAGAGATTCTTAGGAATACCTAGTAAAGATCTTTCAAAGACTCCTTAAGTAAGAGAAATAAATATTTTATCAGAATCCCAGTAGATATAATTTCCATTTTTCTTAAACATAATTAAACGTAAAATAATAGACAATGACAGATATAACTTTATTTTCTCATAGTGCAGGTTGATACTTTCAATTAATAGTTTTCCCATCTTAATAAAAACTCAAGTTGAAGAATGCCAGATTATTATGATAGGGCATCTTCGTGGGACAGATCTTACCTGTTATTGCCCTCAAGATTAATTAATTAACTAGGCAAGTATTTATTGAATAACTATGTGCTTGACTCTCTTCTATGTACTTAATATATGAATCAGTGAAAGTAACAGATTTTAAAAAAATCTCTGCCCTCATGGAAGAGCCAGTTCAGTAATGTTCTGTAGAGAAAGCTACCATGACAAAGACTGTTTCTGCTAGGATATAAAAATAAAGACAGAGGAGAGAAAGAGAGAAAATACGTGAATGAAAGGAGAAAGCTTCTTAGTCTTATCCTGAAATCTTATTCACACGTGGTAGTCCAGAGTTACTCCATTGATACAACCAAGTATTAGATATTAAGTGGGAATTGAAATAAAGGTATTTGGTATTATCTACTCTCAGTTCCAATAATTATGATAGATTTAATTGCAGGAATGTGAAACTCTTTGGGCAAAATTGTGTATTATGTGCAGCATGAGTTAATTCTTCTGGAAAAATGTAGCTGAGTAAAAAGAGGGTTCTACAGCAGAAAAAGAAGGTACTGTAATTAAAAAATAATGTTTAAAGAAGAAGGCGGTAGTGGATTGGTGGAGAAGAAGCAAGTTTGAGTAAACAAGAAGGAGTAAACAAGAAGGAGATCAAGAGTCTAAAAGAAATAAGCTGCAAAATACTTATTAGCATCATGTTTTGCATACATCACTCCAGAATATGGAAATGATGCTTTGTTTAATTTTTCCCCCTCCCTTTTCAAGCCCTCAATTAGGCCCTGAGAAAGGAGTCAGTGCACCTTTAAAACTTTCCGCTTAATCACCTATAGCGAATGCTCATTTAATGATTGTCTTTTTGTACCAAACAAGAAGTAACAATGCTTTTAGCAAAAGAAATGGAATGAGAGAGAAATTGCCTAATCAGCCCTGCTCATGCAATGCTTTGTGAGAAAGATTATTGAATTTTCAGTCTCTGCAGAATTTTAATGAAGCTCCATCTTGCCGGAAAATCCAGCCCTTTGTCAACAGAGTTCAATAACTCGACCACCCATGTAATAAGATGTACCACTAGAAATCTTTTGCTTTGCCAAAGCCAGAGGCTTGCTTAGAAGTATCCAGGAAATATGGAAGCACCTGTGTCTGCCATCCTAGATAAAGCTCTGGTAGTTATAGTTTTTGCACTATGATATAAATGCCATGTGCACTATTTATATCATAGCCTAGTGTGTACTCTATTAATATTATGTGAAAGTGTCAGTCACTCAGTCATGTCTGACTCTTTGAAACCATGTGGACTGTAGCCCATCGGGCTCTTCTGTCCATGGGGTTCTCCAGGCAAGAATACTGGAGTGGGTTGCCATTTTCTTCTCCAGGGAATCTTCTCGACCCAGGGATATAACCTGAGTTACCTGAATTACAGGTGGAATTAATATTATAGCCCTAGTTAAATAATATTAGTTAGGACTCAAAAATGTTAGCAATAATTATGTCAGGACTCCCCTGGTGCTCTAGTGGTTAAGAATCCGCCTGCCCTCAGAAAACTCAAACAGGGGCTCTGTATCACTCCAGAGGGGTGGGGTAGGGTGGGAGATGGGAGGGAGGTTCTAAAGGGAGGGATGTATGTAAAACTATGGGCAGGAGGAGAAGGGGACGACAGAGGATGAGATGGCTGGATGGCATCACTGACTCGATGGACGTGAGTCTGAGTGAACCCCGGGAGTTGGTGATGGACAGGGAGGCCTGGCGTGCTGCTATTCATGAGATCGCAAAGAGTTGGACACGACTGAGCGACTGAACTGAACTGAACTGATGGCTGATACATGTTGAGGTTTGACAGAAAACAAAAAAATTCTGTAAAGCAATTTGCCCTCAATAAAGAAAAATTAAAAAAAAAAAGAATCTGCCTGCCAATGTAGGAGACACAGGTTTGATTCCTGGTCCAGAAGATTCCATATGCCAAGGGTCAACTAAGCCCGTGCACCGCAGGTACTGAGCCCATAAGTGGCAACCACTGAAGCCCACATGCCCTCTCACTATCTCCACTTTGCAGATGAGAAAACAGGTTTAGTATGGTAGACAGCGTGATCCCAAAGGTGCCTGTGTCCTAATCCTTAGAATGAGATGGAGAGATTTTCTGGGCTTGATGTAATCACAAGACTCCTCATATAAGGGGAGTAGCAGCGTCAAGACACACCGAGTAGAAGACGTGCTCATGGAGGCAGAGGGGGAGTGATTCAAGAAAGCTCCATGAACCACGTGACTGCTGGAAGGAGGAAGAGGTAAGGCAACAGGTTCTTCTCTAGACTGTCCAGAAGAACAAGTCCTACCAGGACCTTGACTTTAGCCAAGTGAGCCTGATTTCCAACTTCTGGCCTCCACAGTGGTAAGAGAATCAATTTGTGTTGTTTTAAGCCATCCAATCTGTGGTTATTATAGCAACAAGAGGAAATGAATGTACTTAGTAAGAGTAGGTAATTCCCAGAAGGTTAGTCGTTTAGGGCGGGATTTCTCAATCTTAACTCCACTGAAATGTGAGAGTGCATGCTGTCCTGTGCCTTATAGGATGGTGAACAGTGTTCACGGTCTCTATCCACAGTTGTTGGTGGCATCTCGTTCTGTTTTCAACCATTAAAAATGCTTCCAAATATTGCAAAGTGTGTTGGGGGGATTATCCCAATTGAGAATCACTGATCTAAGGGAGTGGTAGAGTCAAGATACAAGCTTAGATTTTCTGGATCAAAAAATGTTTCTTTTAATAACTATTGTCTGTACTGCTTCATCAGGTGATAGGGTGCACATGTAATTGTTAATCATCAATAAGAACTTGCCCCTGGGGTTACATAAGTCTTAATATATCCCTAGAAACCCAGTTTACATCCTTTCAAATCCTCTGTCAGTTATCTTGGTTGGGTTTGGAATGTGAGATGCTTATTGGAGCTCAACATCTGTGAAATTAAGAAAGGGGATCATTAGTGGGCAGAGGAGAAGCTGAAGAGTAACACAGCCTGCCAAACCCTCACCCAACCCAGGAGAGCACTCCAGAGAGAAGCGGAAGTCAAGATGGCCAGGTCTTCCTGCCAGTGACTCCGTCAGTCACCAGAGGGTTACCTGGGAAGAGCTTAGATCAGATGACTCTCTGAAATTGAAGTAGACACCAAGTGTTAGTGTGAGTTGCTCCGTCGTGTCCGACTCTTTGCGACCCCATGGACTGTAGCCCACCAGGCTCCTCTCTCCATGGGGGATTTCCCAGGCATGAACACTGGAGTGGGTTGCCATTCCCTGCTGAAGCAGACACCAAAGGAACTGACTATGCTGCTTACAACTGAGTGGCAATTCCTTCCTTGGAGGTGAGTCTAGGCAACCCATCCCCATATTTACCAATACTGATCCACTGCATTATTCAGGTCCATTTCCTCATATATGTTTTGGGAGTGGATCTTGTAGGATTCTGATAGCTTTTCTTATGAGTAAACTTAGAAGAGGGAGCCTGGAGTCTGCAAATGACACTTGTCCTTCCTTCCTTCATTATCTATGTTATGTTCTCTCATCTTTGACTATTGTTTCTGTTGAACCTGGTGACTTACCTATAGCATGACCCAAATTCTCATCCCTGAGGACACTGAATTCATTGTCACCATGCCTAGGTAACTATACCTGATGAATTACAGAAATAATGTGGCGAGGTAATTACTAAGATGCCCCCAAGTGGATCACATGGTCACCACTATGGAACAGGAGGATTATCTCTTCCTAATGATCAGGATTAATTGTCTTTGCCACCTTGGCTAAATCTTACCTATTGGTCTATGGACTCAAGAAGTCCAAAGATCCCAAATGGCAGCCGTAGTTGTTATTCAGTGGGACTTTGACAAATACGCTCTGTGTGAAGACCAGAGCCTTTAATTCATGAGAATTAAAAGCATAAAGTCCCTGAATGACTCATTGGAAATAACTCTACAGGGAACCATAACTAGTCACTTCTTTGTTCTTGTACCCATTTATTTTACCTATTAGGAACATCATACATAAAGATGCATCATATAATCCCTATGCTTTTTGCTAGAATGACTCCCCATCCTCCTGAGTATCACCTTTGAGCTGGTGCTTCAGATGGGCCTTTACTGGCTGCTCAATCAATCTGGCATCTTCCAAGTGGTAAAGACTTCATGCCTTTCACAGAGTATCTCTGGTAACCAAGGAATGTGAAGGTATAAACTGGGAATCATGATTTTTATTTGACAAATCTGGAAACCCTCCATCTGAGGCACTTCAAAATAAATCTATTATTATTCAATAATAAGTAATAAATTAGAGGCTTCCCTGGTGACTCAGATAGTAAAGAGTCTGCCTGCAATGTGGGAGACCTGGGTTCGATCCTGGTTCAGGAAGATCCTCTGGAGAAGGAAATGGCAACCCAATCCAATACCCTTGCCTGGAAAATCCCATAGACGGAGGAGCCTGGTGTGCTACAGTCTATGGGGTCGCAAAGAGTTGGACACGACTAAGCGACTTCACTTTTTCCTTTTTCTGTCTTGAGCTTTGGCCATCCAACATGCCTGGTGATGCTCTAAGTGAGACCCTTTTCATGGTTGGTTGTTCATATCCTTCCCCTGGAATGCCTCCTCCCACTTTTCTTCCTGGTAGATTGCACCCATCTCTTAAACCTCAGCTTGACTTGCTCTCTTTGTTTCCCCAAATCCCAGGTAGTCACTTCTTCCTTATCTACTTATATTTCTTTCAACTAAAACACTTTGGCTATTCTCCACCTTTCCTCTTTTTATCTATTGGGTTAGCCAACATGTTCGTTTGACTTTTCCATAGGATGTTATTCCCAGACCAGGGATCAAACCCATTCCCCCTGCCATGGAAGCACAGAATCCTAAACACTGCACTGCCGGGAAAGTCCTTCTGTCTTTTATTTTTGTTCATCACGCTATTCTAACCTACTTGAGGGAAAAGCTTCATTCTTTCTTGAAATGTCTAATGTAGTGCTACGCTCTACAATTCAAGTTATCTTGGTTTTTGAAACTCACATTTGTTTAGAATCTTTCAGAAATTTTATTCATTTTTATAAATATTTATGTTCATAGTTAGGTTTTGTCACAGTTAATTTTATGTGATGTTGCCTTTTTACTATGTGATTTCTTAAAAGAATATAAACAGCATTTTTCAAGAGAAAAGAACACAGGGAAAAATTAAGACTATGTTGGGCTAATTCATTAGACTAGCAGCTGTGAAGTTCTGCATTCAAAGCTTGGTTCCATTACCACCAGTTTATCATTCTCTGTAAATCAAAATATATCACATGGTGCTGACTTCTCCTAGAAATTCCCAGAAGCTTCGTAGCAAAAATACTCCTGGGAAGATGTGAAATCCACAGTGGAATCTAGAAAGACACCCCAGCTCCAAATGTCGGGAATAAATTTGGGTCAGAATTGATTCAAATAATACAGTTTTAATTTTGACTATTATTGCAAATATCTTGTAAATGATCATTTTATATGCACCTTTTTTTTTTCTTTTTTACTCAGTTGTTTGATAAGATTGTCTTTTTGTACCAAACAAGAAGTAACAATGCTTTTAGCAAAAGAAATGGAATGAGAGAGAAATTGCCTAATCAGCCCTGCTCATGCAATGCTTTGTGAGAAAGATTATTGAATTTTCAGTCTCTGCAGAATTTTAATGAAGCTCCATCTTGCCGGAAAATCCAGCCCTTTGTCAACAGAGTTCAATAACTCGACCACCCATGTAATAAGATGTACCACTAGAAATCTTTTGCTTTGCCAAAGCCAGAGGCTTGCTTAGAAGTATCCAGGAAATATGGAAGCACCTGTGTCTGCCATCCTAGATAAAGCTCTGGTAGTTATAGTTTTTGCACTATGATATAAATGCCATGTGCACTATTTATATCATAGCCTAGTGTGTACTCTATTAATATTATGTGAAAGTGTCAGTCACTCAGGCATGTCTGACTCTTTGAAACCATGTGGACTGTAGCCCATCGGGCTCTTCTGTCCATGGGGTTCTCCAGGCAAGAATACTGGAGTGGGTTGCCATTTTCTTCTCCAGGGAATCTTCTCGACCCAGGGATATAACCTGAGTCACCTGAATTACAGGTGGAATTAATATTATAGCCCTAGTTAAATAATATTAGTTAGGACTCAAAAATGTTAGCAATAATTATGTCAGGACTCCCCTGGTGCTCTAGTGGTTAAGAATCCGCCTGCCCTCAGAAAACTCAAACAGGGGCTCTGTATCACTCCAGAGGGGTGGGGTAGGGTGGGAGATGGGAGGGAGGTTCTAAAGGGAGGGATGTATGTAAAACTATGGGCAGGAGGAGAAGGGGACGACAGAGGATGAGATGGCTGGATGGCATCACTGACTCGATGGACGTGAGTCTGAGTGAACCCCGGGAGTTGGTGATGGACAGGGAGGCCTGGCGTGCTGCTATTCATGAGATCGCAAAGAGTTGGACACGACTGAGCGACTGAACTGAACTGAACTGATGGCTGATACATGTTGAGGTTTGACAGAAAACAAAAAAATTCTGTAAAGCAATTTGCCCTCAATAAAGAAAAATTAAAAAAAAAAAGAATCTGCCTGCCAATGTAGGAGACACAGGTTTGATTCCTGGTCCAGAAGATTCCATATGCCAAGGGTCAACTAAGCCCGTGCACCGCAGGTACTGAGCCCATAAGTGGCAACCACTGAAGCCCACATGCCCTCTCACTATCTCCACTTTGCAGATGAGAAAACAGGTTTAGTATGGTAGACAGCGTGATCCCAAAGGTGCCTGTGTCCTAATCCTTAGAATGAGATGGAGAGATTTTCTGGGCTTGATGTAATCACAAGACTCCTCATATAAGGGGAGTAGCAGCGTCAAGACACACCGAGTAGAAGACGTGCTCATGGAGGCAGAGGGGGAGTGATTCAAGAAAGCTCCATGAACCACGTGACTGCTGGAAGGAGGAAGAGGTAAGGCAACAGGTTCTTCTCTAGACTGTCCAGAAGAACAAGTCCTACCAGGACCTTGACTTTAGCCAAGTGAGCCTGATTTCCAACTTCTGCCCTCCACAGTGGTAAGAGAATCAATTTGTGTTGTTTTAAGCCATCCAATCTGTGGTTATTATAGCAACAAGAGGAAATGAATGTACTTAGTAAGAGTAGGTAATTCCCAGAAGGTTAGTCATTTAGGGCGGGATTTCTCAATCTTAACTCCACTGAAATGTGAGAGTGCATGCTGTCCTGTGCCTTATAGGATGGTGAACAGTGTTCACGGTCTCTATCCACAGTTGTTGGTGGCATCTCGTTCTGTTTTCAACCATTAAAAATGCTTCCAAATATTGCAAAGTGTGTTGGGGGGATTATCCCAATTGAGAATCACTGATCTAAGGGAGTGGTAGAGTCAAGATACAAGCTTAGATTTTCTGGATCAAAAAATGTTTCTTTTAATAACTATTGTCTGTACTGCTTCATCAGGTGATAGGGTGCACATGTAATTGTTAATCATCAATAAGAACTTGCCCCTGGGGTTACATTAGTCTTAATATATCCCTAGAAACCCAGTTTACATCCTTTCAAATCCTCTGTCAGTTATCTTGGTTGGGTTTGGAATGTGAGATGCTTATTGGAGCTCAACATCTGTGAAATTAAGAAAGGGGATCATTAGTGGGCAGAGGAGAAGCTGAAGAGTAACACAGCCTGCCAAACCCTCACCCAACCCAGGAGAGCACTCCAGAGAGAAGCGGAAGTCAAGATGGCCAGGTCTTCCTGCCAGTGACTCCGTCAGTCACCAGAGGGTTACCTGGGAAGAGCTTAGATCAGATGACTCTCTGAAATTGAAGTAGACACCAAGTGTTAGTGTGAGTTGCTCCGTCGTGTCCGACTCTTTGCGACCCCATGGACTGTAGCCCACCAGGCTCCTCTCTCCATGGGGGATTTCCCAGGCATGAACACTGGAGTGGGTTGCCATTCCCTGCTGAAGCAGACACCAAAGGAACTGACTATGCTGCTTACAACTGAGTGGCAATTCCTTCCTTGGAGGTGAGTCTAGGCAACCCATCCCCATATTTACCAATACTGATCCACTGCATTATTCAGGTCCATTTCCTCATATATGTTTTGGGAGTGGATCTTGTAGGATTCTGATAGCTTTTCTTATGAGTAAACTTAGAAGAGGGAGCCTGGAGTCTGCAAATGACACTTGTCCTTCCTTCCTTCATTATCTATGTTATGTTCTCTCATCTTTGACTATTGTTTCTGTTGAACCTGGTGACTTACCTATAGCATGACCCAAATTCTCATCCCTGAGGACACTGAATTCATTGTCACCATGCCTAGGTAACTATACCTGATGAATTACAGAAATAATGTGGCGAGGTAATTACTAAGATGCCCCCAAGTGGATCACATGGTCACCACTATGGAACAGGAGGATTATCTCTTCCTAATGATCAGGATTAATTGTCTTTGCCACCTTGGCTAAATCTTACCTATTGGTCTATGGACTCAAGAAGTCCAAAGATCCCAAATGGCAGCCGTAGTTGTTATTCAGTGGGACTTTGACAAATACGCTCTGTGTGAAGACCAGAGCCTTTAATTCATGAGAATTAAAAGCATAAAGTCCCTGAATGACTCATTGGAAATAACTCTACAGGGAACCATAACTAGTCACTTCTTTGTTCTTGTACCCATTTATTTTACCTATTAGGAACATCATACATAAAGATGCATCATATAATCCCTATGCTTTTTGCTAGAATGACTCCCCATCCTCCTGAGTATCACCTTTGAGCTGGTGCTTCAGATGGGCCTTTACTGGCTGCTCAATCAATCTGGCATCTTCCAAGTGGTAAAGACTTCATGCCTTTCACAGAGTATCTCTGGTAACCAAGGAATGTGAAGGTATAAACTGGGAATCATGATTTTTATTTGACAAATCTGGAAACCCTCCATCTGAGGCACTTCAAAATAAATCTATTATTATTCAATAATAAGTAATAAATTAGAGGCTTCCCTGGTGACTCAGATAGTAAAGAGTCTGCCTGCAATGTGGGAGACCTGGGTTCGATCCTGGTTCAGGAAGATCCTCTGGAGAAGGAAATGGCAACCCAATCCAATACCCTTGCCTGGAAAATCCCATAGACGGAGGAGCCTGGTGTGCTACAGTCTATGGGGTCGCAAAGAGTTGGACACGACTAAGCGACTTCACTTTTTCCTTTTTCTATCTTGAGCTTTGGCCATCCAACATGCCTGGTGATGCTCTAAGTGAGACCCTTTTCATGGTTGGTTGTTCATATCCTTCCCCTGGAATGCCTCCTCCCACTTTTCTTCCTGGTAGATTGCACCCATCTCTTAAACCTCAGCTTGACTTGCTCTCTTTGTTTCCCCAAATCCCAGGTAGTCACTTCTTCCTTATCTACTTATATTTCTTTCAACTAAAACACTTTGGCTATTCTCCACCTTTCCTCTTTTTATCTATTGGGTTAGCCAACATGTTCGTTTGACTTTTCCATAGGATGTTATTCCCAGACCAGGGATCAAACCCATTCCCCCTGCCATGGAAGCACAGAATCCTAAACACTGCACTGCCGGGAAAGTCCTTCTGTCTTTTATTTTTGTTCATCAAGCTATTCTAACCTACTTGAAGGAAAAGCTTCATTCTTTCTTGAAATGTCTAATGTAGTGCTACGCTCTACAATTCAAGTTATCTTGGTTTTTGAAACTCACATTTGTTTAGAATCTTTCAGAAATTTTATTCATTTTTATAAATATTTATGTTCATAGTTAGGTTTTGTCACAGTTAATTTTATGTGATGTTGCCTTTTTACTATGTGATTTCTTAAAAGAATATAAACAGCATTTTTCAAGAGAAAAGAACACAGGGAAAAATTAAGACTATGTTGGGCTAATTCATTAGACTAGCAGCTGTGAAGTTCTGCATTCAAAGCTTGGTTCCATTACCACCAGTTTATCATTCTCTGTAAATCAAAATATATCACATGGTGCTGACTTCTCCTAGAAATTCCCAGAAGCTTCGTAGCAAAAATACTCCTGGGAAGATGTGAAATCCACAGTGGAATCTAGAAAGACACCCCAGCTCCAAATGTCGGGAATAAATTTGGGTCAGAATTGATTCAAATAATACAGTTTTAATTTTGACTATTATTGCAAATATCTTGTAAATGATCATTTTATATGCACCTTTTTTTTTTCTTTTTTACTCAGTTGTTTGATATGAGTCATGAATGTTTTTCGACATGCTAGTAGAATGATCAAATGACACTTAAAGGAAATAAGTATCATGATAGTGTCACAGTGGATTAAAGTGTAGAGAACAGGGGAGAGCCCCAAGAGAAGAGGTTGTTATTAATATAATGATCCAGGCTGAAGTTAATATGACCTGAGCTGGAATAGAAGCACCAGAGAGATTAACATAAGACATTTACAAGACCAGGTGATTTGTGGTCATGGAAGGTGAAAGCCTCCTGATTTTCAAGCCTGGGAAACTGCAATAATAACAGCAGATTCTTGGAAACTGGAAAGAAGAGAAAAAGGAGGAGTTGCTGGGTGAAACAGAAAGTCGTTGCTTTGCATTAACCCAAAAGTGATAAACTGCAAGTATATACATTTAAATTACTTGTCAAAATTTCTATAATATATTCCAAATGGACACACTGCCATATGCTTATTTATTCAGCAGACATTTGGTGAATTTTATCTCTGTATTTTGGTATCTTTGACAGGACCCAGTGCTTTTGGTTAAAATGATAACTGGACCAGAACACAATACAATCAATATCCTAGTATTGATCAAAATGAGCACTGGTCAATCTGGGTCAGTTCATGATTTATCCATTTCAACAACAGAAATTGCCCTGAGATTAAGACATTATGTCCAGAAGAGTCTTCTATGTAAAACCAAAGGCTTCCATAGTGATAACATATCAGCCACTTATATGTAATGCTGATTTTGCTAATAAAAGTGAGGGAGACTAGTAACAGTTTGGAAAGCACATCAACATCTTTAGCTTCTACACAGTTTAACACTAACTGGTCTGCATAAAGAAAGATTTTCAACTGTGCTAGATCAATAGTGAAAAGGAAAAGAAGAAATTTGCTAAGCTTGGTCCTCAATGAGGGGAAAAATCTACCTAGAATAGCATGGTCACAGATCAATGATGTGCCAAGAATGGGTAGTTAATGTGAGCATTTGCTAAGGTTTCATTCATCTCCTGCTCTCTTGAAACCAAAACCATCAGGTTTTATTTTTCAGTTTCCATTCTGAAAGACCACAATTTTCTCAGGAGAAAAGGGCAGAAAATCACTGCTTCAGAAAACAGTGGGCTCAGTGTGGGTTGTCCAACTGTCTTGGTTTGCCAAAGACTTGAAGGGATTCCGGGAACCTGGGACTTTAGTTTTATATTTTAACTGGAAGACAATTGCTTCACAATGCTGTATTGGTCTTTGCTGTACAACAACGTGAATCAATTATAACTGTCACATCCCATCCCTTTTGAGCCTCCCTCTGGCCATTGCTTACTATTAGAGAAATGCAAGTCAAAAAGACAATGAGGTATCACCTCACACCAGTCAGATGCCATCATCAAAAAGCCTACAATCAATAAGCACTGGAGAGGTTGTGGAGAAAAGGGAACCTCTTGCACTGTTGGTGGGAATGTAAACTGACATAGCCACTATGGAGAACAGTATGCGTGAGTGCTAAGATGCTTCAGTCGTGCCCAACTATGTGACTCTGTGGATTGTAGCCCACCAGGCTCCTCTGTCCATGGGATTCTCCAGGTAAGAATACTGGAGTGGGTTGCCATGCCCTCCTCCAGGGAATCTTCCTGACCCAGGGATCAAACCTGCATCTCATGTCTCCTGCATTGGAAGGTGGGTTCTTTACCACTAGCACCACCTGGGAAGCCTGAAGACCAGTACAGAGATTCCTTAAGAAACTAGGAATAAAACTACCATATGACCCAGCAAACTCCCTCTTGGGCATATACCCTGAGAAAAGAAAGTGAAAGTGAAGTCGCTCAGTCATGTCCGACTCTTTGCGACCCCATGGAGTCCATGGGGTCCTCCATCCATGGATTTTCCAGGCAATACTACCGGAGTGAGTTGCCATTTCCTTCTCCAAGGGATCTTCCCGACCCTGAGAAAACCACAATTCAAAAAGACACATGTATCCCACACGACTTTCGTTTTTAAACTAGGATAGTCTTGATTAAAGTGGGAAGAGTGGGTCACCCTAGAGCCTCCGAGTGTGTTTTGGAAGCTATTTATGTGGGCTTGGCTGCTAAAGAATGTGAGTTTCTTGTTGTGAAATATTCCTTCTGCTTCCTGATGGTCTGGCTGAAGAGATTGACATTGGGGCCAGCCAGGTTTTCAAACGGTCATGGTGAGCTTAGATGGTACGTATATGAGCAAGAATTTGTTCCTCTTAAGTTCTGTCATTAGAAACGTGTTTTCTGAGTCAAGTGATTTGGGATGTATTTCCATAAGCCAGTTTACTTGTGCACTAAATATTTGTGCTTTGCTGCCTGGTTTTACATGGTTTTAACTCCTTAAGAGAAATGCATGCATTGACAAACACAGATGAAAGGGCTGTATATTTTCTGTAGTAAGTAGCAAAAACCCAATTATGGCTGGCTAGGAGAAAAGGCAATTTGTTTGGCAGGTTACTAGTTCATTTCACTTATCCAAACGACAGGAAAGGTAGTCACAGGGATAGCTGGAATTCAATCCTCCCATGCTTTTCCGTCTCTCACCACTGCTTCTTGTAGCAAATCCACTTTATCCTTTGCCCTTTGGACTAGGTTACATGCTGCTGCTGCTGCTAAGTTGCTTTAGTCGTATCCGACTCTTAGCAACTCCATGGACCGCAGCCCACCGGGCTCCTCCATCCATGGGATTGTCCAGGCAAGAGTACTGGAGTGGGTTGCCATTGCCTTCTCCATAGGTTACATAACATACAGGAAATGCCAAAACCTCCTACATTTCATGCCCTGGCACTTTGTACCAGAGAAAGAGCGAGAGAGAGATTTGTACATTACTGATCTCAATTAAAAAAAAAAAAAAATTCCCAGAGAAATGTTCTGATTAGCAGAGTCTGTAACAGGTGCCTAGCCTTGTACAAGTTACCAGTGTTCACGACCTGTAGAGTCGTGTAAACCACGTAAGCTGTGTGGCTGGAGTTCCTAAAAAGTTACACAGTGACAGAAGGGGACACACAGGAATAAAATGTTGATTCTAGATTTCAGAATGATCAGCCTAGCAAAAGGATGCCTCCATATAACTTAGAGTGTGTTTTACAAAGGACTGCCCCCAGACCAGCAACATCAGGACCACTGAAGAACGGGTCAGGCATAAAATCCATGGCCTCACTCTAAATTGGAAATTCTGGGGGCGGGACCCAGCAGTGTGTTTTAGCCAGTCCCTCAGGTGATTTTGACGCATACTAAATTTTATAAACCCTAACCTCAAAAAATAAGAGAGCCACATTTGAGTAATCAAAAACGTTTGTAAGAGGTATTGGAGGACCTGAAATAAAGATTAAAGAGGCCTCACTTATTCCACAAACCTCTCTCCTGTCCAGCCCTCTTGTCAGAAGAGAGTTGCTTCAAAATTCCTGTCTGGGATGGGTAGCTTAGCATCTCACTCTTGTTCACGGAGTGACACAGTGAGCCTTAAATTAACACATGATGCACAAGAAATAAATTGTCTTATTTAATGGATTTCTGGATAACTAAGAGTTAAAGGACAGTAACAAAAGGAAGTGGAAAAAGGAACCCAAGGAAACTACCTATTAGATTTTCAACAAGGTCCAAACAAAAGCGTTTGATTGTATTCACTCACTTCCTTTAATGTCTCAGCAAAGCAAAATGAACCTAAGTGAACTGCTTTGCATTAGTCGGTGCTGTTGGTCTTCTTATTATATTATTCCAAGTATTACTGATTGTTTTGCAGTAAAGAAGAAATGTTTGCTTAAAAGATTGCTTTTAATTAATCTGTTTTTTTTTTCTTCCTCCCTCTCTCTGTCTCTCTCCGTCTGTCTATGTGTGTCTCTCTCTCTGCTTCTTGCTTTTTCCTTTTCAATCAAAGCCAAGTACAAAACCAATACAAATTTTTTTAATGTCCTATTTAACACAGGCTAAGGAATGATGCTAAAGCTGAAACTCCAGTACTTTGGCCACCTCATGTGAAGAGCTGACTCATTGGAAAAGACTCTGATGCTGGGAGGGATTGGGGGGAGGAGGAAAAGGGGATGACAGAGGCTGAGATGGCTGGATGGCATCACCAACTTGATGGACGTGAGTCTGAGTGAACTCCGGGAGTTGGTGATGGACAGGGAGGCCTGGCGTGCTGCGATTCACGGGGTCGCAAAGAGTTGGACACGACTGAGTGACTGAACTGAACTGAAGCTGGAACAAGCTACCTGGAAGCAAAGTTGCTCAACTGTCCTCTCACTTGGTACCTTCGTAGAACAATTACTATTTTCTGTGGGTAACTATTTGTTTAGACCATTTAAAACTTTAGACTGAAATTTAATGACAGTTTTCTTTACAAAGAACTTGAGAGACTTGCTTGGTTTCTCTCACAGTTTTTCATAAATGTTTTTTTCTTTCTAGGATACTATGATATTTAAAATTTTCCTATCATCTATATTGTAGAATTGAGATCATCAGACTGCCTGGATGAAATTCTGCCACTCTCTAACTGTGGTATTAGACAAGTTATTCATCTTTAACTCTGATTCCCCTCATCATTAAGCCAAAAATATAAAATTGCCCACTTTATAAGGTTACTGTGACAACTAAATGAGCTCACATCTTTAACCCAGCAGTGCCTGGCATGTGGTAAGGTCCCCAGTACATGCTAGTGATTATTAACTGTTCCTTTTGAGATGTCGTTTCATGTTCTCTTGATCTTTCATCAGTAAGTGCAGCCAAAGACTTGGGCAATTTCATTTGCAGCTTGTTAAAAAAGAAATAAATATCTAGGAATGAGGAAAGGAGTTAAAGGCTTCCCCTATAGTAGTTTATCGGATTATATATTAATAAATTACATTTAGTAAATATACAGAAGTTTTATAAGTCTAAGAATGAATAAACATATCTTGGTCTGAAAATAAGAATTATTTAAACGCTGCTAGAACCACCTGTAACAGGCATCATAATGTCCATGCACTAGATTTAGTGTCACTGGTTAAATGGCAATAGCAGGGCTCCACCATAAGACTATACATTTTTATTGTTGTTGTTGTTGAAAGAACTAAGTGAAAGGGTCTCTGTATAACACGCCAACTGATTTTTTTTTCTTTTTTTTTTTTATTATCTTTTTTTACTTTACAATATTGTATTGGTTTTGCCATACATTGACATGAATCTGCCACGGGTGTACATGTGTCCCCCATCCTGAACCCCCCTTCTACCTCCCTCCCCATCCCCTCTCTCTGGGTCATCCCAGTGCACCAGCCCTGAGCACCCTGTATCATGCATTGAACCTGGACTGGTAATTCATTTCACATATAATAATTTACATGTTTCAATGCCATTCTCCCATATCATACCGCCCTCGCCCTCTCCCATAGAGTCCAAAAGACTGTTCTATACATCTGTGTCTCTTTTGCTGTCTCACATACAGGGTTATCGTTACCATCTTTCTAAATTCCATATATATGTGTTAGTATACTGTATTAGTGTTTTTCTTTTTGGCTTACTTCATTCTGTATAATAGGCTCCAGTTTCATCCACCTCATTAGAACTGATTCAAATGTATTCTTTTTAATGGCTGAGTAATATTCCATTCTGTATATGTACCACCACTTTCTTATCCATTCATCTGCTGATGGACATCTAGGTTGCTTCCATGTCCTGGCTATTATAAACAGTGCTGAGATGAACATTGAGGTACACATGTCTCTTTCAATTCTGATTTCCTTGATGCATATGCCCAGTAGTGGGATTGCTAGGTCATGTGGCAGTTCTCTTTCCAGTTTTTTAAGGAATCTCCACACTGTTCTCCATAGTGGCTGTTCTAGTTTGCATTCCCACCAACAGTGTAAGAGGGTTCCCTTTTCTCCACACCTTCTCCAGCATTTATTGCTTGTAGACTTTTGGATAGCAGCCTTTCTGACCGGCATGAAATGGTACCTCACTGAGGTTTCGATTTGCCTGAGGTCAGGGGAGGTGGCTGAGAGGAGCAACCCCACGTCCAAGGAGCAGTGGCTGTGCTGGTGTTGGAGGGCCGAGAGGAGCTACTCCATGTCCAAGGTCAGGAGAGGTGGCCATGAGGAGATACCCCTCATCCAAGGTAAGGAGCAATGACTGTGCTTTGTTGGAGCAGCTGTGAAGAGATAGCCCACATCCAAGGTAAGAGAAACCCAAGTAAGATGGTAGGTGTTGCGAGAGGGCATCAAGGGCAGAACACTGAAACCATAATTACAGAAAACTAGCCAATCTGATCACATGGACCACAGCCTTGTCTAACTCAAATGAAACTAAGCCATGCCCAATGGGGCCACCCAAGATGGGCGGGTCATGGTGGAGAGGTCTGACAGAATGTGGTCCACTGGAGAAGGGAATGGCAA
>SJYT01048986.1:0-57804 GCA_006410635.1 Cephalophus harveyi
CAGATGCTGAAGGGCCAGTACTTTGGCCACCTGATGCAAAGAGCCAACTCATTGGAAAATATCCTGTTGCGGGGAAAGATAGAGGGCAAGAGGAGAAGGGGGTGACAGAGGATGAGAGGGTTGGATGGCATCATCCACTCAGTAGACATGTTTGAGCACCCTGGGAGATAGTGAAGGACAGGGAAGCCTCCTGTGCTGTAGTCCATGGGGTTGCAAAGAGTCGGACGTGACTTAGTGACTGAACAACAAAAACAAAGCACCTGTGTCCAGATCCACTGTAAGAATTTCTTGTTTAACTGGCATTCATGTTTTTTTAAAATAAGGTCTCTAGGTATTCTAACATGCAGAGTAGAGATTCACTGATCTAGATGGAGATACAGATAAGCTTAAAAAAAAAACAAAAACCTGACAACATAGAGTATCATATGCTCTGGTTTTGGCAAATACATGTTGCTATGGGAGCATATAGACAAGGCCACTTAACCAGCCTAGAGAGAATTGGGGTGATTTTGTAAAGTGGAGAAGATGACAGCTGAGATGTCAAGAGTAGGTGGAAACAAGACGGAGTCCACATGAGGTTAAGAGGATTTCCAGGGAAAGCAAGAAGCATTTTCCGAGTCCAGGGGTGAAAAATAGCAAGGCTTTTGGGTGGGATTCAGGTAGTTCAGTGTGGCTGCAAAAGCTGGGTGAGGGACCCAGTCCTGGATGTGGGACCAAAGGCCAGCTCACTAGGGGTATTGAAGACATGCTAGGAACTTTGGACTTTATCCTGATGGTCAAAGGGAGCTCACAAAGAGTAATCAGAGAAGGGACTTTGAGCAATTTTGCAGCATGCGAAACAGATGGGAATGGAGCCAGGTGGATGGTGGGAGGAAGTTTGAACCCGCTTCAGGGCTGGTTTCCTGAACTGTGTTAAGGTTGTGGGCATAGCTAGAGGTGGGTAGATTTGAGAGATGTAAGAACATAGTATCAACCTGACATGGGGAGGAAAGTGAGAGAAAAGTCAAGGAGAACGTCCCCGTGTTTGCTAGGGGCTGCAAGGTCATACTGGAGGCTCTCCTGGGCTGGCCATGCTGGAGGCTCTCCACTGGTGGAGTAGGGTTGCCTCCATGCCAACCAGGACCACGGGGGCCCTCTGTTGGCAGCTCGGGCTCCGAGGTCTCCTCAAGCCTCCCACAAGTGGCTCAGAGCTCCTGGGAGCATCAGGAGATGGTGTGTATCTCAGTGAAATGAGTAGGGCGTTTACTGTCTACTTCACAGCTTGCCAGCCTCTTTGGATCCTGTGTGTCCTCCACCCTCCACCTCCATTCTCACCTACACACTCTCAGGTTGCTCATTTCCCCAACTACCCATCCCCAGATACTGATGGAATCCCAAAGAAAAACAGTAATAACTAATTCCCATTTTCTATGACCTTTTACCTAATCTCTGCTGCTGCTGCTGCTGCTAAGTTGCTTCAGTCGTGTCTGACTCTGTGCGACCCCAGAGATGGCAGCCCACCAGGCTCCGCTGTCCCTGGGATTCTTCAGGCAAGAACACTGGAGTGGGTTGCCATTTCCTTCTCCAATGCATGAAAGTGAAAAGTGAAAGTGAAGTTGCTCAGTCGTGTCCGACTCCTATTGACCCTATGGACTGCAGCCTACCAGGCTACTCCGTCCATGGGATTTTCCAGGCAAGAGTACTGGAGTGCATTGCCATTGCTTTACCTAATCTCTAGAATTTTACAATTCTAAGTAAAACTTCCAACTCCCATCCACCCATATAAGAAATCTATTAATGGCATGCACACCTAAAACTATGGGTTTCCCTGGTGGCTCAGTAGTAAAGAATCTGCTTGCTAATGCAGAAGACCCCGGTTCAATGCCTGGGTCAGGAAGATCCCCTGGAGAAGGAAATGACAATCCACTCCAGTATTCTTGCTTGGGAAATCCCATGGACAGAGGAGCCTGGCGGGCTACAGTCCATGGAGTCACACAGAGTAACTAAACACCACCACCACCACCTTAAACTATATTTTATGTTCCTGTTGACAAGTTCTTGTCCCTATAAGCTCCCTATAGACTCTATGTCTTTCTTGCCTCAGGGACTTGCCTCTCTAAGACTTGTCCCTTTAATAAGATGCTCACTCATTTCTTATCCCACACAGTTGTTTGTCTCCACTCCCTACAACTCACTGATGCCAACTTCAAAGATCACCACCCCCTCCTCCCTACTTTGTGAGCTTAGTTCAGGCTGCTATAATCGATTATTGTAGACCAGGTGGCTTAAACAATGAACACTTATTTCTCACAGTTCTGGAGATTGGAAGTCCAAGGTCAAGTTGCTAGCTTGATTGGGTTCCAGTGAGAGGATGGTTCTGAGTTCCAGACTGTGAGTTTTTCCTCTGTGCTCTCAAAGGGCAGAAAGAAGGCAAGAGAGCTCTCTGTGGGGAGGGGCATCTCTCTTGTAAGGGCACTAACCTCATTCATGAGGGGCCACCCTCATGAGCTAACTATCTCCCAAAGACTCCACTTTCTAATACTTTCACGTTGGGAGCTAGGATTTTGACTTAAGGATTTAGAGGGGACACAAGCAGTCAGTCGACTGCATAGACCACCCCCGCATGACTTGTGGGTTATATCCTGTCCCCTTTCAATTCTTTGTTTTCTGATCTTCCTCCCTGTGTCTCTGCTTTTCTTGCCTTTGGGGGGGCCTCTTTTCTGCCTGAACTATCATATAGTTATTACACAAATGTAGCCAAAGATTATCTCATAAAGATATCAAAGTCAGAGCCTATGACTTTAATCTTGATTATTAGGGTTGTTTAGTGTAAAATATAGCAGCATAAGAGAATATGCTTTGTAAATGGTAAATCGTCAGATAAATATTAGATAATGACAGTGATAGGCTTTGAAGATCTCTTTTTGTTTAAAGAATTAGATATAAACTATACATGGAGATGGAAATTGCAAAATGATGAGATTAAATCCTTAAGCTCTCCTGGAAATCCAGTGTCTGCTGAGTTGATTGTTCAGAATTCAGATTCTAAACTGAGATGAAAACCATGGAGGATTTATGAAAAGTTTGGTGTGTCTCCCTGGCTATTCTTTTTATTCAAAAAGAGCTTTTCCTGCAGGCTGTACATCTCTCTCTTTTTTTTCTTTTTTGTTTTCCCCTCTGCTTAGAATTCTTCAATCCAGCCCACATACATTGAATGTCTTATTATATCCACTCATTCACTTATTCACTCACCTGTATTTGTTGAGTCCTATCACATGACAGATAATATACCAAAAGTGCTAGAGGTCCAACGGTGGCAAAATCAGGCAAGGTTCCTGCCCTTATGAACTCATATCTTCAGGTCAAGAGTGGATGAAACACAGTAAAATGGTCAAACAAATAACTGTGAAATACTAGCTACACCAAGTACAGTGATGGGAAAGTTCACAGCATCATGAGATCTTATAATGGGGGCAATGAGGGGATTTGGTCTAGGCTGGGGGTGGGTGCCAGGAAGACTTACCTGAGGAAGCCATGCTTCTGTTCATCTGAAGGATGAGGTAGGGTTAATTAGACAAGGCTGGGGATGGGGAAACAAGGGGATTTCAGGCAGAGGCAAAGGTGTGGGGTTTGAAGGCTGGAGGTGGCTAGATTTTGTGGGCTTTGTAGATGTGTTAAGGATTTTGCTTTTTTTTTAATCTTAAGTAATAGAAGTCTTTGAAATATTTTAATAAAAATAATAGATTTGCATAAAGATAAAAAAATCATCTTTGATCTTTTAGAAGATAAGCTTATCTCTGTCTTCTCTACTCAGGAGATCTTGGTTTATGGAAGACCTTAAATTCATGAGTCAGCATGAAACAATGTGTTCATTGCTTTGATAGAACTATATAGAGTGCTAGGGAAGCATAAAGAAGAGAGAGATTTTTCTGGGTGAGGGTGGTTAGAAAAAGCATTAAAAAAAGTTTAGGCTGGGTGTTGAAAAACAGTAGGAATTTCCCAGGTAATAAGAGGTATGGGAACAGTGGAGAAATCAGAAGAAGCAGTGTGTTCTGGGAAGAAGAAATTGCAAATCCAGACACACAGACCTGAGAGAGTTTAGCAGGTTTGCATGAAGACCTGTCATCTCATGCGAATAGAGACCAATATGCTCTGGTGGTCATTGGGTGGGCTTACTGATAGGAATAGCCCAACTCTCAATCCTTCTGGGCATGTGGTTGGCAGCTTTTTACTTTCCTCCAGGCCCAGATGGATGTGTCACAGCCAAGGAACCTCAAGCTTGGGAAACCCAAGTCTTTTATAATGGACTAGAACCAACCTGCCCAAACTTTGTCCTGAAAGGACATACTATCTTTTTTTGTTTTTTGAATGGGATATGGTTGCTTTATGATGTTGTGTTAGTTTCTGCTGTACAGTGAAGTGAATCAGCTGTATGTGTACATATATCCCCTCCCTCTTGGGCCTCCCTCCTACCCCTGTCGGTCATCACAGAGCACCCGGCTGAGCTCCCTGTGCTACACAGCAGCTTCCCACTAGCTTTTTGTCATACACATGGTAGTGTGTACATGTCAGTGCTACTCTCCCAATTCATCCCATCCTCTCTTCCCCTCCTCCTGTGTCCATGTGTCTGTTCTGCATGTCGACATGTCTATTCTTGCCCTGGAAATAGATTTATCTGTATCATTGTTCTAAATTCCACATACATGCATTAATGTATTTGCTGTTCTTTTTCTGACTTACTTCACTCTGTATGACAGACTCTAGTTCCATCCATGTCTCTACAGATGACCCAATTTCATTCCTTTTGTATGGCTGAGTAATATTTAATTGTAAGCAGAGACATTACTCTGCCAACAAAGGTCTGTCTAGTGAAGGCTATGGTTTTTCCAGTGGTCATGTATGGATGTGAGAGTTGGACTGTGAAGAAAGCTGAGCGCCAAAGAATTGATGTTTTTGAACTGTGGTGTTGGAGAAGACTCTTGAGAGTCCCTTGGACTGCAAGGAGATCCAACCAGTCCATTCTGAAGGGGAACAGCCCTGGGATTTCTTTGGAAGGAATGATGCTAAGGATGAAACTCCAGTACTTTGCTCACCTCATGTGAAGAATTGACTCATTGGAAAAGACTCTGATGCTGGGAGGGATTGGGGGCAGGAGGAGAAGGGGACGACAGAGGATGAGATGGCTGGATGGCATCACTGACTTGATGGACTCGAGTCTGAGTGAACTCCAGGAGTTGGTGATGGACAGGGAGGCCTGGCGTGCTGCGATTCATGGGGTTGCAAAGAGTTGGACATGACTGAGCGGCTGAACTGAACTGAACTGAACATTTCATTGTATATGTGCACTGCATCTTCTTCATTCATCTAGAGATATTATCTTTACTGGAAAGTAAGCAGACTTTCCCTCCACTCTGGGAAGACTCACTGTCACTGTTTTCTAAGGTTGCTCACTTTACAAACATTCTTGGAGAGATGCTCTGGGACAACATGTGTGAGTGCCTCCATTTGCAGAATGTACAGAAATGTGGAAGACCTGTGGAGAACTGTCTCCAACAATATCTTTGTATAAGTGGAGAAAATGGGTGATGGAAGGCATTTAGAGCCTGATTAGGGAGGATTTCATAGGCCATGTCAGGAGACCAGACTTTATCTGGTAGGCAGTGGGGAGCCATTGATAGTTCTAGGATGTGGTAGAGAGTATAGAGGGTAGACTGGAGAAGGAGGATACTAGAGCTAGGAGAAAGGTTAGGGTTAAATACTTGGGCTTGGGAATTTGAATATCTAAAGGGAGCTGAAACCACTGCATTTCATCTCTATTTGGATAAATTCTATAACCTTGAAAGCTCAGATCAAAGGGCATCTTGTTTTAGTAGTTCTAAAAAATTACTTTTCAAAAGACAAGCATTTTGTCTGAGAAGTCTAATGCAGACTTCCAACCCAGAAACCAGATGGAAGGAGATATACTTGGATTGAAGCAACAGTGGGCGCTGGGCACCCTGCCCCCCAGCATCGTTCTGTCCCAGAAAACACCCAGAGACTGCTCCCTGGAGCTCTTGAAAGCTACCACCTTCACTCTGAATCCACTTTTCTTTTCCCAGTTGGCCCACACAAAATTAATTGCTCTTTCCTCTGTTCTCTCAACGGTTTGATCTTATCACCAAAGCAGCATTTATCACCTTAACTCATAGTAATCTTCATCTTTGTATTCATTAGGGCCCAGCACACTGGAAGGCTCTCAACCAGTGTTTGCAGACTTGAATTTGATTGATGTGAAAAACACATCAATGAAATAATTATAAAATTACATTCTTTGGTAAAGCTTTGCATTTTTACGTTAATGAAATAGTTCCTGCAACATAACCACAAGCAAAGAAGAATGTAGGAAATAGTGAAATAAAAGAATAACTCTTTCTATAGTGGAACAGTCTTAGCTTGAGTTTGTTTTGGCTTGTCTAATGTATTAACATATGCTTATTCAAGACACAAAGAGCTTTTTTTTAGAAAGGAGACCTCAGTCCAAATAAATAATATTCTTGAAATTAGAATGAGAAGGTTGCCAGGTCTTCTTCAAGTATGTAAATCCATTCAGTCACCTGTGTTTTCACCAGGCAGGGAAGGAAAAGTCTGTGTTTACTCTGCTAACTTATGCCAGGGAAATATTTGCTTTTGAAAAAACAAAATAGCTTAAAAAAATGATTTTGGTTTTCCTTTCTAGCTATTATCTGTGTGGAGTTCATAGGTGATTTGGTGGAAACAATAGTCCCTGGAATTTTGAGTAACAGTTTTCTGAATTTCTGTTTTCCTTTCTTTTCCTCAAAAACTACTTAAATTTTTTTAAAACTTATTTTGTGTTGGAGTATAGCTGATTAATAATGTTGTGATAATTTCAGGTGGACAGCAAAGGGACTCAGCCATCCATATATATACATGTATCCATTCTCCCTCAAATTACTCTCCCATCCAGCCTGCCATATAACATTTCCTGTGCTATGCTGTAGGTCCTTGTTGGTTATTGCATTTTCATGAGGCTTTCTGCTTGTTTGTAAATAAATTTGTCTGACTTAAAAAAATTAATTATTTACTTTAATTGGAGGCTAATTATTTTACAATATTGTGGTGGTTTTTGCCATATATCAGCATGAATCAGCCATGAGCATACATGTATCCCCCCATCCTGAACTCCCCTCCCACCACACTCCCCAACCCATCCCTCTTGGGTTGTCCCAGAGCACAGGCTTTGAGTGCCCTGCTTCATGCATCAAAGTTGCTTTTATCATCTGTTTTACATATGGTAATATACATGTTTCAATGCTATTCTCTCAAATCATCCCAACCTCATTTCCCACATAGTCCAAAAGTCTCTTCTTTACATCTATGTCTCTCTTGCTGTCTTGCATATAGAGTTGTCATTACCATCTTTCTAAATTGCATATATATGTGTTAACATACTGTATTGACTTACTTCACTCTGTATAATAGGCTCCAGTTTCATCCACCTCATTAGAACTGACTCAAATGCACTCTTTTTTTATAGCTGAGTAATATTCCATTTGTATATGTACCACAACTTCCTTATCCATTCATCTGCCGATGGACATCTAGGTTGCTTCCATATCCTAGCTATGGTAAACAGTGCTGCAGTGAACATTGGGGTACATGTGTCTCTTTCAATTCTAGTTTTCTTGGTGTGTATGCCCAGCAGTGGGATTGCTGGGTCATATAGCAGTTCTATTTCCAGTTTTTAAAGGAATCTCTACACTGTTCTCCATGGTGGCTGTACTATGTTTGCATTCCCACCAACAGTGT
Organism: Cephalophus harveyi; assembly: GCA_006410635.1. NCBI lineage: Eukaryota > Metazoa > Chordata > Mammalia > Artiodactyla > Bovidae > Cephalophus > Cephalophus harveyi. Next base: position 7,786 of record SJYT01048986.1, read on the forward strand.
AAGAGAGTTCCCTTTTCTCTGCATCCTCTCCAGCATTTATTGTTTGTAGACTTTTGGATAGCAGCCATTCTGACTGGTGTGAGATGGTACCTCATTGTGGTGCCTCATTGATTTGCATTTCTCTGATAATGAGTGATGTTGAGCATCTTTTCATGTGTTTATTAGCTATCTGTATATCTTCTTTGGAGAAATGTCTGTTTAGTTTTTTGGCCCATTTTTTGATTGCGTTGTTTATTTTTTTGGAATTGAGCTGCATGAGGTGCTTGTATATTTTTGAGATTAATTCTTTGTCAGTTGCTTCGTTTGTTCTTATTTTCTCCCATTCTGAAGGCTGTCTTTTCACCTTGCTTATAATTTCCTTCATTGTTCAAAAGCTTTTAAAGTTTAATTAGGTCCCATTTGTTTATTTTTTTCTTTTATTTCCATTACTCTGGGAGGTGAGTCATAGAGGATCCTGCTATGATTTATGGCAGAGAGTGTTTTGCCTATGTTTTCCTATAGGAGTTTTATAGTTTCTGGTCTTACGTTTAGATCTTTAATCCATTTTGAGTTTATTTTTGTGTATGGTGTTAGAAAGTGTTCTAGTTTCATTCTTTTACAAGTGGTTGACCAGTTTTCCCAGCACCACTTGTTAAAGAGATTGTCTTTTCTCCATTATATATTCTTGCCTCCTTTGTCAAAGATAAGGTGTCCATAGGTGCATGGATTTATCTCTGGGCTTTCTATTTTGTTCCATTCATCTATGTTTCTGTCTTAGTGCCAGTACCATACTGTCTTGATGACTATTGCTTTGTAGTATAGTCTGAAGTCAGACAGGTTTATTCCTCCAGTTCCATTCTTTTTTCTCAAGATTGCTTTGGCTCTTTGAGGTTTCTTGTGTTTCCATACAAATTATGAAATTATTCATTCTAGTTCTCTGAAAAATACCATTGGTAGCTTGATAGGGATTGCATTGAATCTATAGATTGTTTTGGGTAGTATACTCATTTTCACTATATTGATTCTTCCAATCCACGAACACGGTATGTCTCCATCTATTTGTGTCATCTTTGATTTCTTTCAGCAGTGTTTTATAGTTTTCTATATATAGGTCTTTTGTTTCTTTAGGTAGATTTATTGCTAAGTATTTTATTCTTTTCATTGCAGTGGTGAATGGAATTGTTTCCTTAACTTCTCTTTCTGTTTTCTCATTGTTCATGTATAGAAATGGAAGGGATTTCTGTGTGTTAATTTTATATCCTGCAACTTTACTATATTCATTGATTAGCTCTAGTAATTTTCTGGTGGTGTCTTTAGGGTTTTCTATGCAGAGGATCATGTCATCTGCAAACAGTGAGAGTTTTATTTCTTCTTTTCCAATTTGGATTCCTTTTATTTCTTTTTCTTCTCTGACTGCTGTGGCTAAGACTTCCAAAACTATGCTGAATAGTAGTGGTGAGAGTGGGCACCCTTGTCTTGTTCCTGATTTTAGAGGAAATACTTTCAATTTTTTGCCATTGAGGATAATGTTTGCTGTGGGTTTTTCATATATAGCTTTTATTATGTTGAGGTATGTTCCTTCTATGCCTGCTTTTTGGAGGCTGGATGTTGAATTCTGTCAAAGGTTTTCTCTGCATCTATTGAGATAATCATACGGTTTTTATCTTTCAATTTATTAATATGGTGTATCACGTTGATTGATTTGCAAATATTGAAGAATCCTTGCATCCTTGGAATAAAGTCTGTTTTGTCATGATGTATGATCTTTTTAATGTTTTTGGATTCTGTTTGCTAGAATTTTGTTGAGTATTTTTGCATCTATGTTCATCAGTGATATTGGCCTGTAGTTTTCTTTTTTTATGGCATCTTTGTCTGTTTGGTTTTGGTATTAGGATGATGGTGGCCTCATAGAATGAGTTTGGCAGTTTACCTTCCTCTGAAATTTTCTGGAAGAGTTTGAGTAGGATAGGTGTTAGCTCTTTTCTAAATTTTTGGTAGAATTCACCTGTGAAGCCATCTGGTCCTGGGCTTTTTTGTTTGTTGGAAGATTTGTGACTACAGTTTCGATTTCCGTGCTTGTGATGGGTCTGTTAAGATTTTCTATTTCTTCCTGGTTCAATACTAGGAAGTATTGAATTTGTCCGTTTTTTCCAAGTTGTCCCTTTTATTGATATATAATTGCTCATAGTAGTCTCTTATGATTGTCATTTTGGGTAGTCTGTTGTGATTCCTCCATTTTCATTTCTAATTTTATTGATTTTATTCTTCTCCCCTTTTTTCTTGATGAGTCTGGCTAATGGTTTGTCTATTTTATCTTCTCAAAGAACCAGCTTTTAGTTTTGTTGATTTTTGCCAGAGTCTTCTTCTTTTTTTTTTTTTCATTTATTTCTGCTCTGATTTTTACAATTTTTTTCCTTCTACTAAATTTCGGATTCTTCTTTTCATTTTTTTCTTTTTAAAAAACATTTATTTATTTTTTAATTGAAAGATAATTACTTTACAGAATTTTGCTGTTTTCTGTCAAACACCATAGGTATATGTATGTCCCCTCCCTCTTGAACCTCCCTCCCATCTCCCTCCCCATCCCACCCCTCTAGTTTGATACAGAGCCCCTGTTTGAGTTTCCTGAGTCATTTAGCAAATTCCCATTGGCTATCTCTTTTACATATGGTAATGTAAGTTTCCATGTTACTCTCTCCATACGTCTTACCCTCTCCTCCCCTCTTCTCTGTGTCGATAAGTCTGTTCTCTTTTTTTGTTTCTCCGCTGCTGCCTTGCAAATAAATTCATCAATACCATCCTCTAGATTCCATATATATGCATTAGTATACAATATTTATCTTTCTCTTTCTGACTTACTTCACTTTGTATAAGAGGTTCTATGTTCATCCACCTCATTGGAACAGACTCAAATGCGTTCCTTTTTGTGGCTCAAAAATATTCCATTGTATATGGGTACCACAGCTTCTTTAGCCATTCATCTGTTGATGGACATCTAGGTTGCTTCCATGTTCTAGCCATTGTAAATAGTGCTGCAGTGAACATTGGGGGTATATTGTTTTCTTCAATTTTGGTTTTCTCAGGGTATGTGCCCGGGAGTGGGATTGCTGGTTCATATATTGGCTTTATTCCTAGTTTTTAACGATGGTATTCTCCATACCATCTTCCATAGTGGCTGAATCAATTTACATTTCCACCAACAGTTCTTTATCTAGTTGCTTAGGTGTAAAGTTAGGTTGTTTATTTGATGTTTCTCTTGTTTTTTGAGGTAGGCTTGTATTGCTATGCACCTCCCTCTTAGCACTGCTTTACTGAATCCCATAGGTTTTGTGTTGTCATGTTTCCATTTTCATTTGTTTCTATGCATATTTTGATTTCCTTTTTGATTTCTTCTGTGATCTGTTGTTTATTCAGAAGCGTGTTGTTTAGCCTCCATATGTTTGTATTTTTAATAGTTTTCCCCCCTGTAATTAAAGGAAAGATATAAGCATCTGAATGCAGAGTTCCAAAGAATAGCAAGGAGAGATAAGAAAATCTTTTTCAGCGATCAATGCAAAGAAATAGAGGAAAACAATAGAATGGGAAAGACTAGAGATCTCTTCAAGAAAATTAGAGATACCAAAGGAACATTTCATGCAAAGATGGGCTCGATAAAGGACAGAAATGATCTGGACCTAACAGAAGCAGAAGATATTAAGAACAAGTGGCAAGAATACACAGAAGGACTGTACAAAAAAATCTTCACAATCAAGATAATCACGATGGTGTGATCACTCACCTAGAGCCAGACATCCTGGAATGTGAAGTCAAGTGGGCCTTAGAAAGCGTCACTATGAACAAAGCTAGTGGAGGTGATGGAATTCCAGTTGAACTGTTTCAAATCCTGAAAGATGATGCTGTGAAAGTGCTGCACTCAATATGCCAGCAAATTTGGAAAACTCAACAAAGATCATGGCATCTGGTTCCATCACTTCATGGGAAATAGATGGGGAAACAGTGGAAACAGTGTCAGGCTTTATTTTTTGGGGCTTTATTTTTTGGGACTTTATTTTGGGGCCCAAAATCACTGCAGATGGTGAAATCACTGCAGATTGCAGCCATGAAATTAAAAGATGCTTACTCCTTGGAAGGAAAGTTATGACCAACCTAGACAGTATATTCAAAAGCAGAGATAGTACTTTGCCATCAAAGGTCCGTCTAGTCAAGGCCATGGTTTTTCCAGTGGTCATGTATGGATGTGGGAGTTGGACTGTGAAGAAAGCTGAGCACCGAAGAATTGATGCTTTTGAACTGTGGTGTTGGAGAAGACTCTTGAGAGTCCCTTGGACTGCCAGGAGATCCAACCAGTCCATTCTAAAGGAGATCAGCCCTGGGTGTTCTTTGGAAGGAATGATGGTAAACCTGAAACTCCAATACTTTGGACACCTCATATGAGGAGTTGACTCATTGGAAAAGACTCTGATGCTGGGAGGGATTAGGGGCAGAAGAAGAAGGGGACAATAGAGGATGAGATGGCTGGATGGCATCACCGACTCGACGGACATGAGTTTGAGTGAACTCCAGGAGATGGTGATGGACAGGGAGGCCTGGCATGCTGCGATTCATGGGGTCGCAAAGAGTCAGGCACGACTGAGTGACTGAACTGAACTTAATGCGTTGTGATCAGAAAAGATGCTTGAAATGATTTCAGTTTTTTAAAATTTACCAAGGCTAGATTTATGGCCCAGGATGTGATCCATCCTGGAGAATGTTCTGTGTGCACTTGATAAAAAGGTGAAATCCATTGTTTTTGGGTGAAATGCTCTATAGATATCAATTAAGTTTAACGGGTCCATTGTATCACTTAAAGCTTGTGTTTCCTTGCTAATTTTCTATTTGGCTAATCTATCCATAGGTGTGAGTGGGGGATTAAAGTCCCCCACTATTTTTGTGTTACTGTTAATTTCCCCTTTCATACTTGTTAGCATTTGTCATGCTCCTATATTGCGTGCATATATATTTATAATTGTTATATCTTCTTCTTTGATTGATCCTTTGATCATTATGCAGTGTCCTTCTTTGTCTCTTATCACTGTCTTTATTTCAAAGTCTATTTTATTTGATATGAGTATTGCCACTCCTGCTTTCTTTTGGTCTCCATGTGCATGAAATATCTTTTTCCAGCCCTTTACTTTCAGTCTGTATGTGTCCCTGGATCTGAGGCGGGACTCTTGTAGATAGCATATATAGGGGTCTTGTTTTTGTAACCATTTTGCCAGTCTTTGTCTTTTGGTTGGAGCATTTAACCCATTTGCATTTAAGATGATTATTGATAAGTATGATCCTGTTACCATTTACTTTGTTGTTGACTTTGTCTGACTTTTAAGGAGAACACATCTGGTAGCATTTTAGTTCATTCTGCTTTGGTTCTGTCACGGCCACTGTCTGTTTGGAAGAAGGTCAGCCTTGAGTTATGCTGAGGAGGGTTGTTGTTGTTTGGCATTCACTTGTGTCCAGCTCTTTGCGACTCCATAGACCACTGCAGGCCAGGTCTCCCTGTCCCTCACCATCTCCCAGAGCTTGCTCAAACCCATGTCCATTGAATCGATGATGCCATCCAACCATCTCATCCTCTGTCACCCTCTTCTTTTTCTGCTCTCAATCTTTCTCAGCATCAGGGTCTTTTTCCAGGGTTGGCTGTTCACAGAAGGTGGCCAAAGTATTGGAGCTTCAGGTCAGCATCAGTCCCTCCAGTGAATATTCAGGGTTGATTTCCTTTAGGACTGACTGGTTTGATCTCAGTGCTGTCCAAGGGACTCTCAAGAACCTTCTCCAGTAGTGAGGAGGGAGGAAGGGGCAAATCTAAGATCTCATTGTGAGGATGAATCCAGGGTTTATAGAACTGAAACTCTGACAATTTTTGAAGCCCTCTTTGAAAGAATGCAAAGTTAGGTGTGATAAGTGAATATTTATAATGAGAACAGAAATCATGATAATATTTTTGTCAACTAAGTACAAAACACAGTTTTATAACATTGTTTTAAAAGTTATTTTAGCAACATACTTTTTGATTGTGGTTTTATCTGACAGTTATTCTGTGATATTTCCTGTAGAAAAAATAGATTATTCAGTTATTTACCTAGTATAGTTGATGAAATATTTATGTTTATTGTGGAGAGATTAGAAAAGTTTTTCCAGCTTCATAAGCAGTATTGACAAGAAAATGTTTTGAATTGTCAAATCTAAGCAAACCACTACCATGTTTCTTTCATAGAGGAGCTGTAAGATTTCAGGACATTTGAGGTTTTATTCTGATTTTCTATCTTAAATGCTCTTTGACTCGATGACAGTGATGTCCTCATTTTCCTGGTATGTTATGAATTTTATGTTATCTTCATTCATAGTAGTATTTTCTGTCAGATCAGCAAGAAATTTACATATTTCCTCTATTCTTATGATTCACTTCTCATTAATTGGATTATTAAATGTTCTAAAAGCTTATTACTTACCATTACTTCTCCTCTTAAAGAATTAATTACTGCTTTTGATGTGATCTTTTTATTTTATTTTTGTTATAAGATGTGTATAAGAGACAGGGTGTGGGGTTTGAAGGCTGGAGGTGGCTAGATTTTGTGGGCTTTGTAGATGTGTTAAGGATTTTGCTTTTTTTTTAATCTTAAGTAATAGAAGTCTTTGAAATATTTTAATAAAAATAATAGATTTGCATAAAGATAAAAAAATCATCTTTGATCTTTTAGAAGATAAGCTTATCTCTGTCTTCTCTACTCAGGAGATCTTGGTTTATGGAAGACCTTAAATTCATGAGTCAGCATGAAACAATGTGTTCATTGCTTTGATAGAACTATATAGAGTGCTAGGGAAGCATAAAGAAGAGAGAGATTTTTCTGGGTGAGGGTGGTTAGAAAAAGCATTAAAAAAAGTTTAGGCTGGGTGTTGAAAAACAGTAGGAATTTCCCAGGTAATAAGAGGTATGGGAACAGTGGAGAAATCAGAAGAAGCAGTGTGTTCTGGGAAGAAGAAATTGCAAATCCAGACACACAGACCTGAGAGAGTTTAGCAGGTTTGCATGAAGACCTGTCATCTCATGCGAATAGAGACCAATATGCTCTGGTGGTCATTGGGTGGGCTTACTGATAGGAATAGCCCAACTCTCAATCCTTCTGGGCATGTGGTTGGCAGCTTTTTACTTTCCTCCAGGCCCAGATGGATGTGTCACAGCCAAGGAACCTCAAGCTTGGGAAACCCAAGTCTTTTATAATGGACTAGAACCAACCTGCCCAAACTTTGTCCTGAAAGGACATACTATCTTTTTTTGTTTTTTGAATGGGATATGGTTGCTTTATGATGTTGTGTTAGTTTCTGCTGTACAGTGAAGTGAATCAGCTGTATGTGTACATATATCCCCTCCCTCTTGGGCCTCCCTCCTACCCCTGTCGGTCATCACAGAGCACCCGGCTGAGCTCCCTGTGCTACACAGCAGCTTCCCACTAGCTTTTTGTCATACACATGGTAGTGTGTACATGTCAGTGCTACTCTCCCAATTCATCCCATCCTCTCTTCCCCTCCTCCTGTGTCCATGTGTCTGTTCTGCATGTCGACATGTCTATTCTTGCCCTGGAAATAGATTTATCTGTATCATTGTTCTAAATTCCACATACATGCATTAATGTATTTGCTGTTCTTTTTCTGACTTACTTCACTCTGTATGACAGACTCTAGTTCCATCCATGTCTCTACAGATGACCCAATTTCATTCCTTTTGTATGGCTGAGTAATATTTAATTGTAAGCAGAGACATTACTCTGCCAACAAAGGTCTGTCTAGTGAAGGCTATGGTTTTTCCAGTGGTCATGTATGGATGTGAGAGTTGGATGGCTGACTTTATCTTTTTGAGCTCCAAAATCACTGCAGATGGTGATTGCAGCCATGAAATTAAAAGAGGCTTACTCCTTGGAAGAAAAGTTATGACCAACCTAGACAGCATGTTCAAAAGCAGAGATATTACTTTACCAACAAAGGTCTGTCTAGTCAAGGCTATGGTTTTTCCTGTTGTCATGTATGGATGTGAGAGTTGGACTGTGAAGAAAGCTGAGCGCCAAAGAATTGATGTTTTTGAACTGTGGTGTTGGAGAAGACTCTTGAGAGTCCCTTGGACTGCAAGGAGATCCAACCAGTCCATTCTGAAGGGGAACAGCCCTGGGATTTCTTTGGAAGGAATGATGCTAAAGCTGAAACTCCAGTACTTTGGCCATCTCATGAGAAGAGTTAACTCAATGGAAAAGACTGTGATGCTGGGAGGGATTGGGGGCAGGAGGAGAAGGGGACGACGGAGGATGAGATGGCTGGATGGCATCACGGACTCGATGGACGTGAGTCTGAGTGAACTCCGGGAGATGGTGATGGACAGGGAGCCCTGGAGTGCTGCGATTCACGGGGTCGCAAAGAGTTGGACACGACTGAGCGACTGAACTGAACTGAAACAAAGCAAGAGATGACCTAAGACCAAAAGAATAAACGTGCACAACTCTATTCTGTGGTGGCGTCCCATTCTTCTCTAAAATAAGTACTACTGTGACAAATATTTGCATGGATGATTATTTTATATTCCATATTTAAGATAATTTTTTTTAATAAAGAGTCTTACAAGTAGGATAACAGAAGGAGAGAAAATGTATACATTTTCATCATTTGCCATTAAAAATAAGAGATATGTCTTGTTAAAATCAGAGAAAAAAATATCGTTTCCCTGCATTGCAGGAAGAGTCTCCTATATTTGAAGGCTGTGCTGTGCTTGGTCTGACTCTTGGCGACCCCATGGAGTGTAGCCCCCCAGGGTCCTCTGTTCATGGGGATTCTCCAGGCAAGAATACTGGCGTGGGTAGCCATTCCCTTCTCCAGGAAATCGTCCCAACCCAGGGATCGAACGCGGGTCTCATGCATTGCAGGCAGAGTCTTTACCAGCTGAGCTACCAGGGAAGCCCCTGCTTGAAAGCTGCTGCTGCTGCTACTAAGTCGCTTTAGTCATGAGCTAGTAGCTTTGAAACTCTAGCGCTCGGCTCTCAGCAGCAGGTATATAAAGTGTCTGCTCTACATTCCGGTAACTTTGATCTGAGCTCCTTTAGTCAGCTCTGATGCAGTGTGGGGCATGTTAGAGTATTATGTTTGGTTCACACATTTGCCTGATGACTGTGTCAGTAATTAGATTGAAACCTATGTTTATGCTGTGGAAATTAAGGTCCATCTTTCTCTCTCCTTCTGTAGCAGATTTAAAAAAAAATTTTTTTTTGTTGATATGTTTATTGCAGAAAATTTGAAAGATCCACGAAAATTATAGTCACTCATCACGGTGTCATCCAGAAATAACTAGTAACAACCTGACATATTTCATATATGTATATGTATTCATGTGTATAGATGATATATGTGTACCTTTGCATGCATCTGCATATGCACATATAATTACATATGTATACAGTATAAAGCACTGTTGGGATCATATAGTACTTATCTTCCGGTGCTCCCCTTTAATGGCATCTGTCACTAGTATTTCTCAATGTCATTGGTGTTCCTCTTAGACTTTGTTTCAAATGACTGTATGACATTGCATCACACTACTTTGTCATAATTCACAGTCTCTTGCTGCTCTATGCTTGGTTTATTTCCATTTAATGTAATCATTATCGTAGAACCTTTTTTTCACTTTTCTAATTAATGTGATTTGATGGCATAGCATATTATTTGATCAAAAATGTCTTGCTTCTTGTTCATTGAAAACTCTGAGCATTTAAGAAGCTGATTCAGGATTGTAACATTCATTTTTATATTTATCCTATAATACTTTTAATAAAAATGCTTTGTATTTTAAATACCTGTTTTAGAAACTTAACTGTTGTTTGCTTCAGTTTGATCTCATGTCACCCACTCTTCCATGAAGATTGAATGTCTTCATGCCGAGGAGTCAGACTTCAATGCAAAACTAGACGGGCAAGGTTCCTCTTCTTGTAGCGTTTTTTGCTTGGTGGAAAAGTATAATATGAAACAATTACCTAAATTATTATAGAATTAAAATTGTAATTTATGTTGCAAACCAAAAGTCACAGGGGGCTGTTAGAACTTATACTTGAAGAATCTAAAGCGGAAAGAAAACAGTTCTTCAATTAAAATTATTCTTACTAATTTTTTTGAACTAATTTATTATCTTACTGATTTTGTTATCTTTCATAGCTTATATTTAAACTAGAAAACCTCTGTGCTTCATCCAAGGAGTTGCCACAAACCAGATGATACAATGCAGGCATTTTATGTCTTCCTCTCACCAAATACCCAGTCTAGGAGAGAAGAAATCATTCATCCTTCTGGTTGAGTGTTTGGCTTCTGAACTAGAATATTTTCTGAGTTAGCAAATTTCAAGGTATGAGCTGAATTCTTTCAGCCAGCATTGTGGTTTTGACGCATGAGATTTCATCATCATGGTCAAAAAGCACCAACCTGCTCACAAAGTTAAGCCCAAAGCGAGCACAATGATGTAGATAAACATGTACCCAAGACAGGGATCCAGTGAAGCCAGTGTTGTGTATAATGTCAGTGCCGTGAGATGCGGAGGTCTCAGTACATCATTTAAGGGGACCGAGCTTCATGGAATACTCAAGGCAAGGATGACGTAACATTTGGTTCTTTTGTTTTAGATTTCATTCCTCAGCAATTTGGTTAACAGATGTGTGTATTGGGCTAGAAAGCCTCTGGGCCGTTTTAGGGTCCAGAGTAGATTTAGCCTCTATCGGGTACAAAAGTTGGAACAAAAGCTGAGATCTAGAGTGATGAGTTAATGAGGAGCCACAGTACAGAATATAGAGCAGAAAATAAGCTTAAACGCCCTCAGATTGGTTTGACGGTGAAACAGGATAAATAAACTGCCAGCAGGGTAACTGGGCAATGGAGAAGATTTGAGGAGGAAGGAAGTATCTTGAATTTACTTCCCATGTTATATGGAGCCTTAGACTAAAGGAATGTGATAGTCTTAAAAGCACTAAGATTAACTGATACTCCTGCTTCCTGCACTTAAATTCACATATGTTAACATCTTGCCACATTTACCTTATCTGTCTATATGTTTGTTTTTGGTTTTGCTTGCAGTACATTTAAAAGTACATTAAAACTATCTGCTTTTGTGAGTTGACTCTGTATATGGCTACTTTTGGGTTTCCCAGGTGGTGCAATGGTAAAGAATCCACCTGCCAGTGCAGGAGACACAAGAGATGCAGGTTCGATCTCTGGGTGGGGAAGATCCCCTGGAGTAGGAAATGGTAACCCAATCCAGCGTTCTTGCCTGGAGAGTCCCATGGACAGAGGAGCCTGGCGGGCTGTATAGTCCATGGGGCCCAGAGAGTCGGACCCGACTGACCACACACACACTTGACTGAATTCTTACTCATTCTTACAGTTCACTTGATTTTCTTAGTTTTCCTCATTAGATTGTCATATCAGCTACAAATAAATGATTTAGTTTCTTCCTTTATAATTTTCATGTCTCTTTAAAATTTCCTTTCTTATTTTATTGAGTTGTCCAGGATCTCTAGTTAAAGTATTAAATAGTACCACTGATTAAATTCTGACATTGATGGTAATGCTTTTGGTAGCCTGCAGTTAAACAGAGTGGTCGCAGTTAGCTTCTTGTGGATCTTATTTACATAGTTTCAGAAATTATCTTCTAATTACAACTTTCTGGGCATTTTGATGGGAATTGGTATGCAATTTTTATCTTTGACTTCTATAATGATATTTTTCCATATGGAATTGTAGTGAATTGTAGGAATACATTTTTCTGATGTCATGCTATCCTTTTATTACTGAGATAAAACTGACTTGGTGTGGTGATCTTTCAGTCATTTAATATGTTTTGGAGCTCCTTTATTTTAATTAGATCAGTGATATAGATAGTATCGTGACTAGTGAAATACAGATCCACTTGAACGTTGCTTTTATATACTTTTATCATCAATAAGATTCCTCAATCAGGGAGTAAACCTGTATCCATGATCCCTGGGAGGGCTCCAGAATTTTTTTTTAAACAGAGGTCCTCACCCTTGAAATGGTGAGGAGTCACTAGCCTGCTGCTGCTGCTGCTGCTGCTAAGTCACTTCATTCATGTCCGACTCTGTGCGACCCCATAGACGGCAGCCCACCAGGCTCCCCCGTCCCTGGGATTCTCCAGGCAAGAACACTGGAGTGGGTTGCCATTTCCTTCTCCAATGCATGAAAGTGAAAAGGCAAAGTGAAGTCGCTTAAAAGCACGCTCATGCTTACCCTTGTCCCCATTCTGGGAGTTTCGCTTGTGAGTGTTGTCTAGAAGATGGTCTTGAAGTTAATGTGCACACCCTACAATCTCAGATATAACTGATTTTAAAAGGTCATCTCAGTTACCTTTTCTAAGTAGATTAGAATGGTTAGTATGAAATGTATTTTTGGAGGATGGAAGGGGAGTTGATATTTCTTCAAAATCCCTCCTAACAGTCAATAATCATCACACAATGGTTGTAAAACATGAAGAATATTAGAGCATGAGTTGATAAACCCCTGAGGCCTGAATGTTGGGTCATCACGTCTTTTCCAGGAGAGCTTCCTGACCCAGGAATTGAAGTGGGGTCTCCTGTATTTCAGGCAGATGCTTTACCACCTGAGCTACCAGGGAAGCCCCTCTGTAGTGTGGGAAGGAAGAAATCCAGATGTTCAGATGTATTCTCACTGCTGTTACGTCTGTTTTTAAAATGCCTCCACATCTCTCAGATTTCTGGGTATGTTCTTTCACCCATTTTTTATATAATCTAGAAGCTGAATGTGTGAGTTTGAAAAAGAAGATCATTTAAAACCAAAATGCTGCTATAAAGTAGAGGGTTTTGATCTGGGAGCATTTGCTAGTTGTCAGTATTGCTGATGATTTGGAAAACATATAAAATTTATGTTCCCTGTGTTTATAAAGTTCTTACAAGTAAGTCTGAAAACTTTAGTTTTTGGAAATAGTATTCTCCCAGTCCTGTGTTTAGTGACATGCAGAGAGTCAAAAAAAAAAGGTGGAAGGAAACAATTGGTGATGTAGATTACATTTTAGGCCAACTTTTGAGCTGGCTGGCTCTTTTGAAGTTGATTCCCAAATAAAATTCTAGAATCATTGCTCCTAGTAGCTGAAAAGAACCTGAAGATTCTTTGTTCAAAATATTTTGGGGCATTTCTGACGGAGCAAATATTTTGTTAGATGTTAAGGTTATAAAAATGAACAAAATGTGGCTCTAGCCTATAAAATCTAGTGAATAAAGAGCTTCTATGGAGATACTGTATTATGGAATGGAACCTAGAGGTTGGAGGTGGATCCCCCAGTTTTGTGGGGTGACTCCCCCACTTGGGCAGGCATCCCAGGTTCATACAGCTCCTTAGAGGTGGTGGCCTTGCTGACAGATTCCTGGTCTCTTGACATAAGTCTGATGATCTGGTTCACACTGGGTTGACCTGTTCAAGGCTTTGAGAAAGACAGTTTCATTCAGCATCTCTCTGTAAGGTAGCTTACTCTCCGTGTGCTTAATGGCTATTTCATTGAGATTCTTAGTCATTCCTAATGTGCTTATCTCATAGGTTTTTTTAGTTTTCTTTTTCCTGGGGGAGGAATTCCCACTATAGATCCAAAAGCAATTTGAGTGATCACTTGAGTAATTTTTAATCTGGTGTCACACGTTCTCTGAAATCCTGTCTGTTACCATGTACCTCAGGATAAAGGCTCAGATCCTTTTTGTGGCTTTTATTCTTTCCTGATCTTGCCTACTTCTGCAGCCACATCCTCCTCTTTTACACGTGAACTTCAGAAAGGCTGGATGCCTACCTGCCTATGGTTCGACTGACTTGATGTGCTGTTTCCAGCTTCATGCTTTTCCCAGAACCTCTTGACTCCACTTCTGCTGTGGACTCATCCATCTTTCTGAGAGCTTCGCCCCGGGGAATCCTCCGGAGCCCTCAGTTCAGGTCAGTCACATCCAGCTCTTTGCAACCCCATGGACTGCAGCACGCCAGGCTTCCTTGTACATCACCAGCTCCTGGAGCCTGCTCAAACTCATGTCCATCGAGCTGATGATGCCATCCAACCTTCTCATCCTCTGTCATCCCCTTCTCCCGTCTTCAGTCCTGCCCAGCATCAGGGTCTTTTCCAGTGCGTCAGCTCTTCACATCAGGTGGCCAAAGTATTGGAGTTTCAGCCTCAGCATCAGTCCTTCCAAAGAATATTCAGGATTGATTTCCTTTAGATGGACTGGTTGGATCTCCTTTCAGTTCAAGGGACTCTTAAGAGTCTTCTCCAACACCACAGTTTAAAAGCATCAATCCTTTGGTGCTCAGCTTTCATTATGGTCCAACTCTCACATCCCTGGGCTGGGCCAGTTGAGGGACAGCACCTACCACCCTAGAATGGTGTTTTGTGACATGCCTCATCTCACCACTCCGTAACCGTAGCTGATGCTCAGCTGTTGGACCTTCCGTCCTTGTTGCCCTTCGTGTGCACACAGATCACGTGTAATTTTTCATTTATCAATCTAGCAGCTACCTTGTACGAGCACTGTGTGGCAGGCCTTACCCACATGCTGGCCTGCAGCGGCTCCTCCTGCCTCCGGGCCTTTGTTCGAGCTGTGTGTTCCCCTGGCTGTACCAGATGCAGTTTTTTCCACATCATTTAGGTTTCGTTTTAAATATCAGCATCTCTTTTCTTCACATTTGTTCCCAAACTTAGGTTGCCCAGCACACTGGTAGGTGTTTGATAAATGCTGAGTAATTAATGAAACTTTTAAAGCTGCATTTTTCATGAGACAGGAAGTGTGTCCACACACCTGGGTATATTTAAAAATTTTTGCCATTGTTTTTTAGGTAATGTAAGTGTTTTGGATTCTAATTTGCTTTCCCTTGGAAAATATATCTTTTAGAGGATATTAAGACAACCACATCCACAGTTATGTTGTTCATCAACCACCCTTGGGAGCTTGCTCCCTGCGAATTCAGTCAGAATTCTCATTAATAGATGATCACATGTCAAATGACAGTTTACAGAATTTGATACTTTGTTGCATCTTATGGATTAAAACATATGTTTTAAGATAAAGGCATTTTTAAATTTATCAGGTATTGTTAGTCAAGGTTCTGTGGACAAGAATTGCTTCTGTTCTCCAATCTGTAGCCATATGAAGTGTAAACTAGCCATTATATATTTTTAAAAAATATATTTATGAAAGGAAACTGTTCAATTACAATATAAGCTAAACCTGATAACAGCTGAAGGATAATCTGTTCAGCTTTGCCATTCTGTAGCATTATTAATAGATAATTGACTGGTCCAAAAAGTAAAAGCAAACCTTATTTTTCTAAAGAAGCGAACTTGGAGAGGAAACGGTGTGTGTTGAGTGCTGAGTGTTTCCTGGTAATCATAATGGATGGGCTCCCTGCTCCTCTTTCTCTGTCTCTCTCTAAGAAAGCCAAATTGCCGGATGGTTAGTATCGTAAAGGATTCTTCTCTCAAACACTAGGATGCCCAGATACAAAGGGTACGCAGTGAGATACTGCCTCGGTAAATGAACCTCAGCAAATCATACCCCTCTTTGGATTCTCAGTTACGTTATGTAAGTGGTCATACAGATGGATTTTTTTTTTTTTTAACTCTGATTTTCCTAAACTACTCTCCCATCTATGGAACGGTGGAAGGTGTTCTGAAAATACGGAATGAGAAGAATGCACCGCTGTTACTTTAAGAAGGAAATTAAGCAGGGAGGGAAGAGGTGGATGTTGTGACTGCTGACATTTGTGGCCTCTTTTTCATTTGCGTAAGAGGTGGACTGGCTTTTCTGTAGCTGCGTTGCCATGGAGAGGTAGTGGGGGAGGACTCCCAGGACCGCAGCCTGAGCGAGCAGTTCCTTCTCAGCACTGCTCCCGAATGTGACGTGCGGGGCGGGGGGCCCAAGTGGCTCATATCACGGGGGGCCGGCTGGCCTGTCATGCCTGGTAACGTGACTGTGCAGAGACCCCTGGGGGTGACAGACATGTTCGTGGAAGCGCCTGTGGATTCTCTATGTGAAGTGAATGGATTGTAATGTTGTATGTATTCCCACCCTTCCTGATTTCTTCCACTCGAGATTCGATGAAAAGAGTTGAAACAGATTAAACCAAATGTACGCCCTTGTTACAACAAGAAACCGACTCACTTCAGTCGGCATGTTTGCGTATAGATGCATGACAAAACAGCAAGTGAAATAAACGATGATGGGAATAATACACTCAGAAAGATCTAACAGGGAAGGTGAGACTGGAGCCAGACAGGAATGTGTCACTAACCTGGGGTCATGAGCATACGGGTGTTACAGAGCTGTGTAGCCGGAGCATACGAGAACATGGAACAATGAAAGTTGTCAGGATTTTCCTAGGTAATAGGTAGAGGAAGATCAGTTGTGTGTTTTATAGATAACCCTGCTTGTGTCTTAGGTGGATGTTAGGAATTTTGTCATTGCTGTTAATAGGTTTTATTGGAAATAGTTTTATGTCAAACAGAAAATTCTTGTTAACGCATTTGTAGTAGCATCATTTTGGGGGGGTCTTGTTGGTTTGCTCTCGTGACGTCAGTGGTAGATTAAATATGATGACTATTTTGGTCTTTTGTTTTCTTGTGGCTGTCATTGTGGATAACGCCTTTGTTTAACAACAAATGTGATTGGTAATTTTAGCTGAAACTCTGAGCTGCTGTTTAAAATATTTCTACATCAAAATATGTTTCTCTTGAGGAAGTCATATAAGATGTTCAACTTACCAAATATAAAGAAACTTATTTGACATCTCAGTCTTCTGATGAAATGATTGTTTGATAGTAGTTGAGTCAGAAATGGTTTAGGTGAAGATGAGTCATACGGCTGTTACGGTCTTTAACTGCTTATTACAGCTTATTTTTAAGGATAACTAATTGCCTAATTTCACCCATGAAAGAAATGCTAAACCAAGTCTTTTTTTTTTTAAATAAACGTAGTGTTAAGTAAAATCTAGACATGTTATCATACACAGTGGTACATAGTACTACTGTAAAGATTTGTAAAATGTACAAATTTATTACTGAATTTACTTGGAAACTATCATTTCACATTAAGGCATTTTGGAAATTTTTCAGTAAAAGTAGAGATTGTATATATATTTAAAACTTTCTTAAGTGATAACTTTATATGGCTTACTAAAACCTACTTCTTTTGTGTTTGAAATATTATATATTAGGAATAATTTCCTTCTTAAAATATTTAAAGGCATGAAAGTTTATAAATTACTAGGTATAGATGTTGATGGAGTTGATATTTTTCATTATTTTTCTTAGTTTTTAAATTAATTCCCAGGTATACCCATTCAACAGGAGATCAAAATCAGTTTTCTTGATTACTCATGCAAGTGAAAGGGTGATGAGGTGTGAAATATTTGCATATGGTTAGATAAAAACAGGTAATTCTTGTGCGTCCCATGTGACCCAAGAATCTGCCTGCAGTGCAGGAGACCTGGGTTCAATCCCTGGGTTGGGAAGATCCCTTAGAGAAGGGAAAGGCTACCCACTCCAGTATTCTGGCCTGGAGAATTCCATGTGAATGTTAACTACAAGCTAAAGTAGTATTCTAAACATTGTTGTCTTTTCTGAATCTCACACACTTTTGTAAGGGAAGTGCTGTTTTTTTTTTTTCCTCCCTCCCTACGCCCCCATTTTATGGATGAGGAAACTGAGGTTGAGAGGGTAATTTAATGTCACAGAGATAAGAGATGGACCAGGATTTGAACCATGACAGGTTTTGGCCACCACTCTGTGTTTTGCATGTTAAACTCTAGCCTGGCATAGTGTGAAAAGCTTTCCTTCCGGGTTTCCTGAAATGGAATCTCAGCTTTTTTACATCTTAGCCAAGTGATGGCAGAAGTTGCACCTCTTCTTGCCTCAATTTTTTTTTTTCCACATTTGACAACAGAATACATGTGAGTCCTTTAGTTCTAGTGCAAATGTGAAGGCTGGTTCCCTTCACACCCATGGCAATAGTTCTTGCTGTCATGTACTGCCATTCATTATGTTAAAAGTATAAGGTTGTAATCCAAATTATGTTTTATTGCTCCATTTGGAAATAATTACTAGGATAAAAGAGGAATAGAGAATACGATTAAAGTAATATTGAACCTTTTTCAGATGTCCATTCAAATATGGATCATTTTAAAGCAGAGTTTGGGGCTTCCCAGGTGGCTCAGTGCTAAAGAATCCGCCTGCAGTGCGGGAGGCGTGGGTTCAATCCCTGGGTCAGGAAGCTCCCCTGGAGAAGGAAATGGTAGCCTACTCCAGTACTCTTCCCTGGAGAATCCCATGGACGGGGGACCCTGGCGGGCTGCAGTCTGTGGGGTCACAAGAGTCAGATGTGACTTAATGCCTAAAACAGCACAAACCCCACAAAGCAGAGTTTCTCGGTCTCGGCACTACTGACGTTTTGGGCAGGTAACTCTTTGTTGGCAGGGCTGTGCTGTGTGTTGTGGGATGTTTAGCAGCATCCCTGGCTACACCCAGTGGATGCCAAGCCCTCGCCCTCCCCTGTGGCAACCAGAAGTGTCTCCAGACATTGTCAGGTACCCTTTGAAGCGCAGAATCACCCCTGGCCAAAAATCACAGCTGGAGACATACAAACATGCCTCACACAAGTGACGTAAGGTAACTACAGTGTGTGAAGGATGCCAGGAGATGCCGTAGGTGAGAATGAGGCGAGGGAGCGGGCTGGCTCCCCGGCAGGTGTGGCTGCACGTGGGGTCCAGCGGGGTAGGGGCTGAGAGACGCGGAGGCCGTTGCGCAGGTCTGGGTGGGAGGTCTGGGTGGGAGATGCGGGCCAGGGCCAGGACGGAGATGGGCGGTCTGGGCAGGTTTTCGGAGGGAGAGCCAGAGGGCTTGGCGTTTGCTGGAATCTTGCACTCTTGACAGAGGAGAGTAGAAGCACAGTGAAGGTCTGCGGAGTGGACGCAGGGCAGGCTGCCCACCAGCCCAGTGAACCCCGGGGCCTGCCTGGCCGTGCCTGGGACTCAGGTGTGTTTCTCGGCAAAGTTAGGAATGACGGACGGTCCTCGACCTTCGTGAATATTGGGAACCACGAATGTGGGACCTGGAATGATTTGCCATGCTTCACAGACAGGGTGCGCCCCCGCTTCTTCCTGGGCGCCTGTCCCCGCCCAGGTCTGTGTCCAAGCGCAGCCACTTGCAAAGTCAATTTTTGGGACAGCAAGCGAGGATCTTGCTTTTCAGTCCCAAGTGGGAGGTTTACAGATTCTTTCAAGCAGTGCACCCCAAGGGTGGCTTCGGTATACACCCTAAATTGAACAAGCAGTAGGGACGGAGTGTTCCAGGCCTGCTCTGTAGCAGAGCATTGAGGCAAACCCGATGGAATTCCTCTCTTTCCAAAGCAAGTAACTCAGCAGGCTGTTTAGTGATGCTATTGTAGTAAGATCACCATGAGTGTAATTTACTGATCTTTTGTTAATAGTAGTGAGTAAAATCGCTGGCTTGTAGTTGCAACGTACATGTGGATATTACACGATTCTAATGCCCATGACCTCAGCTGTGATGATGAACCCTTTAACCTCCATGAAGCGATGTTGCTGAAATTGGGTGTATCTAAGTGTGGAGAATGGAAATTCATCTTTGAGCCAGAGCCGCGGCCTGTCGTTGTTGTGAAGCCTGGTGCCCAAAAGGAGACAAAGGGGAGAGAGGCTGCTCTCCCGAGAGCTTTGTGGGGCTTTGTTTCCGCGCCCCCTCCCCTCCTCCACATCCCCACTCCAGTTCTGCTGATCAGTTAGATCAGGTCTTGACTGATTCCTTTTCTCTTGGGAAAAGACATTTTCAGCTCGATTTTCCACCCTGAGTCGCTGTGCCAAGTGGGCCTGAGTAAGATAGTCGAGACGTTTTGTCTGATCACTAGCTCTGACAGGTGTAAGTTCGGCCACGTTTGAACACGTGCTGTGTTTCGAGAGTTGCACTTGTGCTGCGGGGTTTATTTTCCTATCACTAGGGAAGGTGGAAGAGAGATTTACCCATCAGGTAGCTTAAAAATCTCAGAGATGGAAAAGAAGTTCATGCATAGTGGAGAACTGGAGAAATAAGAGAGACGACAAGGGACAGTGGGCAAAGGGGATAAAGCTGAATACCTTAAATAGATACTGCATTCCATCCAGTTGTTTGGATAGATGAAGTTCTGTGGGATGCCCAGAAAGGTAAGAAAACAGCTTTTCTGGATTTATGTATAGAAGTTTTCCGAGAGTTGGGATTTAAGCTTGGTCACGAAAAATTGGGGAGGAATGGATAAATAGGGGCTTCCCTGGTGGCTCAGCAGTAAAGAACCCACCTGCCAGTGCAGGAGATGCGAGTTCGATCCCTGGGTCGGGAAGACCCCCTGGAGGAGGGCATGGCAACCCACTCCAGTATTCTAGCCTGGAGAATCCCATGGACAGAGGAGCCTGGAGCGCTATGGTCCATGGGGTTGCAAAGAGTCGGACACGACTGACTTAGCGACTGAACAGCAGTGGCGACAGAGATGAATACTGTGGGCCAGGACGTCGGGTGGCCAGGATAGGTGTTCCTGTGGCGTCTATGATTTTAGCAGGTGATCCAGGCCTGAAAGGAGTAACCTTCCACACACGTGCGTGCGTGCTCTCAACGCCAGAGGAGCCAGCGTGCGTGGGCACACACCGTGGCGGCCCCAGTGGGGATCAGGAGAGGCTTTGAGAGCACATGACGCTTAAGTTCAAGCACGAGAGAGGAGGAGCTGCCAGCTTGGGCAGAACAGCCTTTTAAATGATACGGAATAGTAATATAGCATAGCATTAAGTTCACAGTTGGGAGGCCACATGCCCGGGTTGAAAGCCGGCAGACAGGTTTCTCCGGGACAGCGCTGCGTTTGCTTCCGGGAGCCGTGGTTTGCTTCTCTGTTGAGTGGAGGTCATGGGCGGCTCCTCCCTTCTGGGTGGGTTTTGGGGGAGAGTTGAGTGAGTGGGTCCACATCGAGTCCTCAGGACGGTGTCCGCACAGGGCAGGCACTTATGTTTTAGCTATTACTGATAGATTTCTCCCCAGTAAGCTCAGAAGGAGGGTGAGGGCATCCCAGACAGGTGTGAGGGAAGCGGTTCTCAGAAGGAACCCCGAGAGTTTGAAGCCACGCTGGGGGTGGGCGAGCTGTGGCTGGGCGAGCTGCGGGTGGGCACCCCCAAAAGCAGCGCTGCCCCTCCTCTTGGAGGAAGGTTTCCAGGAGGACCGATTCTAATGATGGCTCTGGACAGGTGACTTGTGGTTCCTCCACCCAGTTTTTAAAAAATACTTGCGTGTGTTTATTCTATTTTGCTGGTTTGTTTAGCATATATTATAGGGAGTTTAAGAAATAGTTAATGGTATCCTGAGTACCCTCATGTACTACAATATTATTGAAAAGAACTTTCAATCACACTGAAAGAGCGTGAATTTTTCTCAAGTTCAATAAGTTCAATTATATTCCAGTGTGCTTTCACTGTAATTTGCCTGACTTGGCCTGTATGACACAGCCTCTGAAACAAATGCCTACAGTTGATACACAACCACAGCTATTTTTGGCTTGACTAGATGAGATCCATACATATGAGGTTACAAGCCTAATTACTGTTATTTTTGGCCAGAGTCCTTGACAGTGTGGGAGGTGGCCAAGTACTTCCTTTGCGGAAAAAAATGACATTTGTTCATTGTTTCAATTGTGATGATTGTTTAAAGTATATGGGGTCTTTTTTTTTTTTAATGATTGCTTTTAAAGATGCAGATTAGGAATTTTATATGTTATAAAATTTATACATAAAAGTTTGTTCATAACCACTTAACTGTTCTAAGGGTCCAATGCTGTATCATTATTGCTCATGAACTGTTATTACTAGATAATGGTGAAGACAAATAAATAGAGGACATATTCATGTTTACATCTAATGGTGTGGTGGTTACATTTCAAACAAAGTAATAGATACATACACACTCTATATTGTACAAACAGACATTTGTTATACACATGCTCTTGCACATGTATACAGAATTATACGAACTTTTATTTGATTATTTAGGCTAATGGACTCAAACAGTAATATGAATGGTTCCCAAAGAATTTATTTTCCTAAAATATAATGTAATCAGAAGATTTAATGACGTATTTTCTAAGTGTTAGTCATTTTTGGAAGTCCTTTTAGGGACTTTGGCACTTCTTTTGTAGCTCAAAAGGTAAAGAATCTGCCTGCAATGCAGGAGACCCCAGTTCAGTCCCTGGGTCAGGAAGATCCCCTGGAGAAGAGACTAGCTACTCACTCCACTTCCCTGGTGGCTTAGATGGTAGAAAACCCACCTGCAATGAAGGAGAACTAGGTTCGATCTCTCAGTCAGGAAGATCCCCTGGAGAAGAATGGAAACCCGCTAAAGTATTCTTGCCTGGGAAATCCCATGGACAGAGGAGCCTGGTGGGCTATAGTCCATGGGGTTGCAAAGAGTAGGACAGGACTGAGTGACTAAATACTTTCACTACACTTTTGGACTTTTTCTCTCTGCATGTCTTGGCCAGTAATAAAAAGCTATGGTTGACCGTTAGTACTCTGGTCCACACCTGTGACCAGCTATACATTTCTGCACTTCTTTTCTTTGTATTTTGTATTTGTAATGAACCAAATCACTAATCTTAGCATAGAATATTAGTAACTGGAAATGGTTATACGCTATATATTTTCTTCTACTGCTATTTTCCTCTGCAAAACGATGAAAAGTTTGGGAACTCTTCTAGGCCATTGATTAACTTATAGAACAGAATGCCGGAGAAGGCAATGACACCCCACTCCAGTACTCTTGCCTGGAAAATCCCATGGACAGAGGAGCCTGGTAGGCTGCAGTCCATGGGGTCGCTAAGAGTCGGACACAACTGAGCGACTTCACTTTCACTTTTCACTTTCATGCATTGGAGAAGGAAATGGCAACCCACTCCAGTGTTCTTGCCTGGAGAATCCCAGGGACGGGGGAGCCTGGTGGGCTGCCGTCTCTGGGGTCGCACAGAGTCGGACACGACTGAAGCGACTTAGCAGCAGCAGCAGCAGAACAGAATGCATAATAAGGACTGTTTACAGATGTAGTTAATTTAAACTTTTTGGGTTTATTTTTTAGGTCTGTTTTTCTTGTTACCAAATTTTAATTATTCCCTGATACCGTATAGAACGGTAGGACTTAACAGCATTTACCTGATAAAAGTGTCAAGACTATTTGTTGGGTGTCCAGCAGGGTGTGGGGACTCAGTGATTA
The DNA here is from genome assembly GCA_006410635.1 of Cephalophus harveyi. Lineage (NCBI taxonomy): Eukaryota > Metazoa > Chordata > Mammalia > Artiodactyla > Bovidae > Cephalophus > Cephalophus harveyi. Next base: position 31,109 of record SJYT01048986.1, read on the forward strand.
GCACCTGCCTGGCCCCTGTCCTGGTGGGCCCCGCCGGGCGGTAAGGAATCAGACCTCATGCAAGAATTGCTCGCAGTAGAGTGAGGAGCCTGCTGTGGCAGGGACAGGGTCCCGTGCTGTTAGTACTGCGCAGTGGCCCCTGGGTCTTGATGACCAACAAAGCGAGAGGGCGTTTTAGTTTATTTTGACTGTGATTCCCACCATGAAGATCACATCTGTGGCTGGTGACTAAACCTGTTAGACTTTGTTTTCACTTTACTTCATTCCCCTCCACCACCTACTTAGAATTTTTCATAGCTTTTTACCTCTGATTCTTGCTGGTTGGGGAATTACCCTTTGGGAGAGATGCAAATAGGACTGTTTTAGGTTGACAAAACAGACTTCTTAAGTGAACTGAATATTTTTGACCAACCCATTGAATTAGATAAATTAAAATGTAAAGAATGGTGGATCTGGGACTTCCCTGGCAGTCTGGTGGTTAAGATGCCATGCTTCCGCTGTGTGGGACCTGGGTTCCATCCCTGGTCAGGGCACTAGGGTCCTGTAAGCTTTGCAGTATGGCCAAAAAAAATAAAAAATCCAAAAGAATAGTGGATTGTAATATTTATAAGATATTATTGCTGCTGCTGATGTTCAGTTGTGTCTGACTCTTTACAAGCTCATGGACTGTAGCCCACCAGTCTCCTCTGTCCATGGAATTCTCCAGGCAAGAATACTAGAGTGGGTTGCCATTTGCTTCTTCAGGGGATCTTCTCGACCCAGGGGTCTAACCTGCATCTTTTGAATCTCCTGCATTGGCAGGCGGATTCTTTACTGCTGCNATTGCTGCTGCTGATGTTCAGTTGTGTCTGACTCTTTACAAGCTCATGGACTGTAGCCCACCAGTCTCCTCTGTCCATGGAATTCTCCAGGCAAGAATACTAGAGTGGGTTGCCATTTGCTTCTTCAGGGGATCTTCTCGACCCAGGGGTCTAACCTGCATCTTTTGAATCTCCTGCATTGGCAGGCGGATTCTTTACTGCTGCACCACCCGGAGTGATTAGTAAATGTTAAAATAACCCCAGTTTGGAAGGAGGAAACAGGTATCAAATAGTTTGAAAGAATGGAATAATACTGAGTTGAAGTGAGAATATTGAAAAAAAGAATCCACAAGTATGCCTATATATTCATATGTGTTCATTCAGATACGTGTGTATATACATAAGTAGTATATGTATTTTTTAAACATATAAGTAAATAAGCACATATACTTTTAGAGAATTGAGGCATTCAAGTTTTACTTTTGATTTGACTATCCACATTTATACATATATACATATATTTTTATACATACATTTATATTTCAATGAATAATACATCTTCAATATAATAAACTTAATCTTAAAAGTTAAGTAGCACAGAAACATATACAACTTAAAAAATGAGCCGTTCCCCATTTTTCTGCCTTTGCTTTTTATCTCTTACTCAGAGGTAACTCCCTATATTAATTTCCCATCACTTTTTTCACAAAAGTTTATGCAGAAATTGCAGCATCATTTAAAAAATATGCACACATGTCCACAGAAAACTCGAATTCCATAATATCTACTGATCTGAGCCACTAATCTTAAATTTAGGATTCTCATACTAACTCCACAAAGTCATTGCTCAAATCCCCAGGGTTATAAGTATAAATCGAAAGCAAAATCCATCCCAGTTGAAAACCATCTACTCATGAACTGAGGAAGTTTGGCTCCACTCAAACCTCTTGTTTGATTTCTGGTTCCCATTTATTCCCACCCATCATATTACTGATTTTTCATTTTTCACTGATAATAGTTTTATTTATAGAATTATTTACAGAATGCATTTGAAGTAGTATGAGAACAAAATGCTTCCAGTGATCTCTTGTAACTAAACATGATAAAACACAAACCAGAATCTATTAAAATAAACAAGAAGTCTAGACTCTTAATTCTGAATCTCTGTGTCCAGCCTTGACCTGTCAATCATGTTCTATTTGGCTTCTCCTGAAGCTGCTTTCCTGGAATAAGCCCCCGTCCCTTCGGTCTCATGTTACAAATTCATCATCATGTTTGCAGAAGGACTTCTCATGCCTCATAGACCAGTTCAAAGTTCTCTGTTCATTTGTTCATATAGTAAGTGACTGAATGATCCCTGAGTGTTCATAAAATGCTCACTCTGTCATATGTGTATATCGTGCTAAGTGTGAATAGACAGTTGTGACAGCCGGCCATTTGCTTCTGGGTCACATAGACTGGTAACATCTTTGGTCCAGCCATCAAAACCGTAACTTCCCATGTTAGTTTAGACTCTTGATTCCTTACTCGATGTGCTCGCTTTTTACCACCTTCTCCTCTCACTCTGTGTAATTGCCTTCTGCCATGCAACACCTGGGCGGCTCAGCCCATAAAAATCTGCCTGCAATGCAAGAGACCCAGGTTTGATCCCTGGATGGGGAAGATCCCCGAAGAAGGGCATGGCTACTCACTCCAGTATTCTTGCCTGGAGAATCCCATGGACAGAGGAGCCTGGCGGGCTACAGTCCGTGGGGTCACAGAGAGTCAGACCGAGCAACTGACCCGCGTAGCTCCTACTCCTGGCATCCCTGTATACTTCGTCCTACTTTATGATAGCTTTCCTCATGCTCTGTTCCCAGAGAAGCCTTTTCACTTCCCCTGGAATTTACATCAACTCTCACATTTTGACAGTATTTAATAGACTGAACTAATTAGTAATTTATTTAAAAAGAACTTGAAGAAGAAAAAACACTTTCAGTTTTTCAAAAGATATTCAGAGCTGATAGTTTGCTTACTATTTGTAATGTGTGCTAGAAAATAGATTGGAAGGAAAATCATCTATTTCAATTCTGTGTTTTTTTTAAAATACACACATCCATTTTTATATTTTGATACAAGTAGACGTATACTATATAGGTTGTTCTGCTCCTTGGGTTTTATATTTTTCTTTTTTTTTAAACGTTGTGTTTTAGAAACCTTTACAGTCTTCAAGTTCTTACCCTCCCTTTGCCCAACTGAAAGGAATTAAGAACATTGGTGATCACATTTCTAGAAATGATGATTTATTTTTTTTTATTGTCCTTTCCGGCTTTGGTGTGTACAAACCTGACTCCTAGTGGTAACTCAGAAGTTACTGAATTTCCTGTTGGCTGCAGTTAATTTCTGAGTCCGTGACCTTGATTGAGGGGCTTACTGTGTGCTCAGCCTTTGGATACCTAGCTTCATTTACTTCCCACTTCCATATTATTTCTTGCCTATGATTATTATTTGAACCAACGATATGTGAGAAACACTTCGGTAATTCGGTTTTTTAAAATTTTATTTTCAGACTGAGTTCCTTCTTTTGTTTCTTTTTTATACTTTTGATGATGTGAGTTTAAAAATGATTACAAATAGAGTAGTGTAATAAACCTCTGTTTAGCTACCACCCAGCTTTAGTAATTCACCCCTGGACAGCCAGTCTGGTTTCCTTACCTCCTCTGGGCTCTTCCCCTCCTATGTGTGTTTTAGGACCTTAGAGACATCATTTTGTTGATACGTTTTTGTTATATAAGCTCTGAAAAACAAAGAATTTTTTTTTTTTTTTTACAAAATCACAGTATATTTATGAAACCAAAGAAAAATAATTCCTTACTAGGTCAATTATCCTGTCAGTGTTTAAATTACCAGTTCTCGGCAGTGTCATAATTTTTTAAACATTGTGTTAGAATCAGGGAAAATAAGGTCCACATATTCTGTAGTTTGATACGTCTTTCTTTTTTTTTAATCTATAGGCACCATTCCCAATTCTGTCTCTCTCTCTTTGCAAATCGTTTACCAAAGAAACTAGGCTTTTTGTCTTGTAAAATTTTTCATTATTGGTTTGTTTTTAAAGGTTCAAATATATGTCAGTCAGTCAGTCAGTTCAGTTGCTCAGTCGTGTCCGACTCTTTGCGACCCCATGAATCGCAGCACGCCAGGCCTTCCTGTCCATCACCAACTCCCGGAGTTCACCCAGACTCACGTCTGTCGAGTCCGTGATGCCATCCAGCCATCTCATCCTCTGTCGTCCCCTTCTCCTCCTGCCCCCAATCCCTCCCAGCATCAGAGTCTTTTCCAATGAGTCAACTCTTTGCATGAGGTGGCCAAGGTACTGTAGTTTCAGTTTTAGCATCATTCCTTCCAAAGAAATCCCAGGGCTGATCTCCTTCAGAATGGACTGGTTGGATCTCCTTGCAGTCCAAGGGATAAGTAGATTTCTTTAAAAATTGTTTTAACTGGTGCCTGTTAAGTTTCCAGATATTTTTATGTATCATCAGGTTATATTTGAACATGCATTTGTTGGCCGGCATTACTCCATTTATAGCTTTCTTGATGGCTTTCAAATCTATATTTGTACATTTGAAATACAGAATGTCCTTTGAAATAAAAAGTCACAAGAAAAAATAAGACAGAATAGATAAAATTACTTTAAAGACAGCTATGAGTGGTGCCCATAACTGTGCATTAGACAACAAATGCACAGTATCTGCTCCATTTGCAGTAGGGGCTCAAGGGATAATGTGGATTTCTACATCCTTGGATCCCTAGTTGCGTTCATCAATGCTTTATTTGTCCTTAAAGTTGATCAGTTCTTCTACTCCCATCAATAACTTTGTTTAACTTTTACCAGTCTCTAAGACCCCTTGAGACCTCTAAGCTTCCCTGGTGGCTCAGATGGTAAAGCATCTGCCTGCAGTGAGGGAGACCAAGGTTCTGTCCCCAGGTTGGGAAGATCCCCTGGAGAAGGAAATGGCAACCCACTCCAGCACTCTTGCCTGGAAAATCCCATGGACGGAGGACCCTGGTAGGACAGGACTCGGCGACCTCACTTTTAGTTTCACTTTCCAGACGCTGTAACATAATCACTAAACTCCGTTTTCTTNCCCTGGAGAAGGAAATGTCAACCCACTCCAGCACTCTTGCCTGGAAAATCCCATGGACGGAGGACCCTGGTAGGACAGGACTCGGCGACCTCACTTTTAGTTTCACTTTCCAGACGCTGTAACATAATCACTAAACTCCGTTTTCTTTCTAGGCAGCCAGATGTTATCTCAATACAATTGCGAAGTTTGGATGTGAACTCCCTCCAACTTTCTTCTCATCAGCAGACTTTTCACATGACCCACCCTTCTCCTGTCTTCCCTCTGACCTCAGAGCATTGCCCTGGGTGTTTCCCTATTCAAAATCAGACTCCGCCTAGACTCCAGGCTGGCCTCCACTTTCCTCAGAGCCTTGCCCTCCACATCACAGCTCTTGCCTGTACCTCTCCTCTCTTTTTATTGGTTCTGTCCCTTGGGTCTGTGGCAACCCACTCCAGTATTTTTGCTGGGAGATCTCAGGGACAGAGGCGCCTGGAGGGCTACAGTCCATGGGGTCGCAAAGAGTCAGATATTACTTAGAGTGTAAACAACAATAGCTTGGGTCTGTAAACACCCTTGAAAAATACTTCAAACCAAACAACCTTCCTTTACGTTGTGTTTCTCTCCGGACCTCAAGTTCACTGTCTTCTTCTTTGCCGAGTGCTTTGAAAGACAGTTCTGCTCTATTTTGTCCACCTCCCGTCGCATCACTTTCTCAGCCCTCTGCCAGCCAGCCTCTCTTTCCACTTCAAGGCTTCAGGAAGCGTTACTGGGACCTCCTAACTGCTCAATTCAGTGGAAGCTTTTTCCATTTTCCTCAGTTGCATCATCTTCTCATTTGTCAATGAAATACTGTTCTCTTGATTTCTGTGGCCAAATTGTTTCTGATTCTCCTAATTTTTTCAGCTTTTTTTTTTTTTTTGCCTTTTTCTTGGGTTTTTCTTCCTCTACCTCTCATCCCACCAGTGATTTTTAACTGGAGGGTAGGTGGCCCATTAAAACATTTGGCAAAGCTTTAAAAATGTATACGGTCTGGGACACCATTCCTATAGTTTCTGATTCAGTAAGTCTTCCTAGAAGCCTGTAATACAGTAGTTCTATGATAATAGTCTGTTGTACGAAGGTACCACAGTTTACTAAACTGTTTCTCAAGTATTCAACACGTATTCATTGAGTATCTACTATATTCTAGGTATCATTGATTATTTATGTTTTTTCCTTCGTGGAAACTACAGTGATACTTTGTTCCACTCTTTTCATTGTCTTAGTCTAGAATCAGTACTTGAATCAACATATTAAAATGCAGAGATTGGTCTCAAAGATCTTGATGCTTATGGCCAAATTACTTCATAGAATAGTTATATTTTTGCTTCCACCTACTCCATGGTATGGTTTTAGCAACCAGTTACATAAGAAGGTGGCTCTCAAATCCCGTGTCTTTAGACTTGCTGTCTCCAGGTTTATGTTACAAACTGCGATGAGTTCCTGACTCTTGTTTTCTGCGTCTTTGCCTCTGCAGCCTCCTTGTCCTGCCCTCTCTGAGCTCCCTCCTCCTCCAGACAGGAATTCTTATTTTCTTCTCTGCTTGTACAGCATTGGTATTGTTTCTTCCATGAAGGTGCTTCAGGACCATTCTTCCTGTTTGCAAGACGGTCGCATTCACACGCTTCCGAGCTCCCTGTGGACTTAGTCACACAGTCACCGCATGGAGAGGGGTTGCTTGTTTACTTCTCCAAGTTCCTTCATGCAGGGTTGTTCATCTTTGTGTATCCTTAGTGCTAGCCCACAGGAGCTAATAAGTATATTCTGAACCAAATGAACCATTCAGCATATTAATGTTTTTATGTTTTAGAAATTATCCCAGAGTCTTTCATATGATCTGGAAATTTGGAATTTAGAACCTATAGACAGATGACTTTTTTTTTTTCTTTAAATAATTTAAATCACATTTTTAGGGGCTTCCTAGGTGGCACTAGTGGTAAAGAACCTGCCTGCCAACACAGGAGACATAAGCGACCTGGTTTCAATCCCTGGGTCGGGAAGATCTCCTGGAGGAGGGTATGGCAACCTATTCCAGTATTCTTTCTTGGAGAATCCCATGGACAGAAGAGCCTGGCAGGCTATGGTCCATGAAAGTGAAAGTGAAGTCACTTAGTCGTGTTCAACTCTTTGCTACCCCATGGACTGTAGCCTACCAGGCTCCTCCATCCGTGGGATTTTCCAGGCAAGAATATTGGAGTGGGGTGCCATTTCTTTCTCCAGGGGATCTTCCAGACCTAGGGATTGAACCCATGTCCCCTGCACTGCAGGCTGACGCTTTACTGTCTGAGCCACCACGGAAGCAACGGTCCGTAGGGTAGGGTCATGAAGAGTCGGACACAACTGAAGCAACTTAGCATGCATGCGTGTATTAGGATTTTTAGTTTTTACTAAATTTAGATAATATTTTATATTAAAATGTTTATATAGGTAATTTATTAATTGAAGAAAATAGAAATAACATTAAAACTATTAATGTACTACCCTCAGATAATCATTATATTTGAGCCTATTTACAGAAATTGTGTATGTGTGGTGTATATATACACATACATCTGCGTGACACAGTGTGTTTTTACATAATATACTTTGAGTGTTTTTTTCTTTCAATAAGTATTTCAAAAAGTATTTTAAATGGCTGCCCAACATTCCATTGTATGGAAATATCATAGTTCTTTAACTAGTCCCTTATGGTTTTACATGTAAAACTGTCCCCAAGTAATTGTTAACATAAATGCTATAGGAAATACTGCAATAGTGATTCATTTATTGAACAAATATGTGTTGAGGGTCTACTGGTCTAAGCACCTGTACTCTATTGCATAAGAAATCGCTTTAATGAAAAAAACAAGTGCGTACACAGGGTCTCAGAATATCCCGTGGTAAACAATGCCTAGGGGCTGAGAACTCTCAGACCGGGACCTGAGGGAGCAGGTCAGGGAAGGCTTCTGAAAGGAAGTGATCACAGGTTATTGGCTAGTTCTCTGTTTCGGGATATGTATCAGAATACCACTTGGTTAATATGACGTGTAACTAGTTTTATTTATCATTGACGTTTTTTTGTTTGCTTTTTGTTTACACTAAAGATAGATATTTTAATCAAGTACATTTTGAACATTATTTAAATTACCTTCCCCCTCACACCCATCCTGTATCCTATTACAGATGATAATAACATGTTTTCTAATATTGGAAAATGGGCTTCCCTGGTGGCTCAGCAGTAAAGAATCTACCTGCAATCCAGGAGACATGGTTCGATTCCTGGGTAGGGAAGATCCCCGAGAGAGGGAAAAGGCAACCCACTCCAATATTCTTGTCTGAGAAATCCCATAGACAGAGGAGCCTGCCAGGCTTTAGTCCAAGGGGTCTCAAGAGTCAGACATGACTTAGGGACTAAACCACTACCACCAATCCTGAAATATCTTTGCAGACTTACTTTACACCCTCATTGGGTATGGCTTTCTAATCTTGGAATGTACCTCTGGGTGTGGATTGTTAAATCTATATTCCTTTGGGAGATTTTTAAGTAGTGTTGATTTTTCTGCCCCTTTGGTCACATTTTGATAGCAGGGTTGTAGGAGCTTTTAAAAATTATTTAGAACACCTTTTGTGTTAGCTTGTGCTCTGGGACAGTTTAGGAGAAATGTTTATTCTTCAGAATTGGTAAGAATCTGATGATAAGACCATCTTGGCCTTCTTTAACCTTAAAAAAGTAATTCTGTGTTATTCCCTGGTTACTTTCTCAGCCTTCTCTAGTTATTCTAGTTGAGTTTCTCTTTCTGGACAAGCTGAGTAATTTTACATTTTTCTAGAACTTGTTAATCACAATCTTCAAATTCATTAGGGGAGAGTTGACTGTCTTGCTCTCCCCCCCCCACACACACACTTATTTCAGGCCATATTTTTCAGGTTGAAATATTACTAGGCTAGACTGTCATTTTTTGGCGTTATTGCGGAGCTTAACTTCTTGAAAGACATAGATCTGGAAATATGAAAGATGTCATTTACAGGTTAAAATGTGTTACCTACAAAGGTACGCCTACTTAGCTGATGTAGTAGTGAACACTGGGACCGTCATTTAGAAGAGCACGCATATGTGGTTATGGGTGTTGGGTGCACTTTTCACATTACATCATGGTCATATATTTAGTCTTATTGAAATAGCTCGAGCAGTTACCGGTGAGAATAGGGAGCTGGTGCTGACGTGTGATGACGGGACGTGGGAGTTAGGCTTATTCAGTAGTAAAAATAGTGCAATCACATATGGTGATCTTTTTTCAATCAGATGGTCCCCCTCTCCGTAAAGAGAGGTGCCTTTTACAGTTCCTTAGGATCTGCCTCATAAAAACCTACTATTAGTGTTTCCACTTGGCTGCGTGGAGGAGGAGACGCGCTGAGCGTCAGAGCAGAGGTTACGGATGCCTGTCAGAGCAGCAGGCGAGCAGGAGGTGCTGCTGGAATCGGGGTGATCGTTTAACTCCTCGCTGGGTCAGGAGGCGTGAGGAGCAGCTGGTTCGCGTGCCCTTCCAGGGCACTGATGCGGTTTCCCCAGTGCAGAAATCATCTTTAACCTTAAGGAAGACAGAGCGCCAGGCTCTTCCGTGGAACCACCGAAGGCCAGTGCTCAGTTTGTGGGCGCCTGTTCCTTTTTCCCTTTTCCAGAAGGCACCCGTGCTTCCCCGCGTCTCCGGGCAGGTTACTGTCAGCCTTTCTACCGTGGGCAGATCACTCAGTCCCCCTTCCTGTCGTAGCTGCTAACGCTCAAGCGACAGCACAGCAGTGGAGAAACCGGTGGCTCCGCGGGGGGTGTTAAAGCAGCTTTTCCTCCAGGAGCGACATCCCGAGGCGATGGGGAGGGGGCCGGCAGGTGGAGGAGTCTTGGGGACCCGAGGGCACCTTCGCAGAGGTGTGGCTGTGGCTGCAGATGAGGGAGTGGGTCCACGGAGAACTTTGCTGCACCGCGGAATCGGGCTTTATATTTACCATCAAGTTGGTATTAAAATGATTGTTGAAAGAGTATTGTAATGCAGAGCCTTTTTTTTTTTTTTTACACTTTATATTTCTAGTTCTTCCTTGTGTACCTGCCACCAGGTAGACAGTCAATGCAATAAAAACAGACAACTGTTGTTGAACCAAATCCTAGCAGTTTGGTGGGTTGGCCCCCAAAACTGACATCCTGGATCCTCGTGCTCTTGAGGAGGGGTGCGACTCTGAGGTGGCGCAGGGGACCCCCTCCCTTTCATCGGAGGGTGAAAATGGTCAGAGAGCGGGCACTTACTTCAAATCCTTATTTGAGGATTGTTTTATTTTTATACATGATTTCTTTTTAATGATCCCATCTTCTTCCCAGAACCCCAAAAGAACGGTGGTTTCCTAAGGGCTCCAGGAATTTTTTTTTTTTTGGCTCATTGGTTTCAGATTATGTTTCACAAATCGACCTTTTTTTTTTTCTTTATTTACAGTTACTTACCTGTGGTGAAAATAGTTTTGCATTGTTTTCTTATACAAACAAAAGCTTTAAAATATACAAGGTATTAAACAAACTTGTTCATAGCCTGTACCATTAACAAATAGTTTCTCTGCTTTACCAGAGAAGAAAAACTGTCAAAAGGAGCACATTTTTAATAGTTGCAGAACCAGACTTTAACCTACACTGTCCGTAGTCTCTCCCCAAGCCTGTCACTCTTTCAGCCATGGGTCCTTCTGGATCTTAGGGACAATTACGGATCCATTCGTGTGTGGCCAGGACCTTTTCCAGGTGACAACTCCAAGCACATTTAGTAAAAGTTGAATTAATTACAATTACATCTTAATTTAAATACAGTAAGAACTCATTACAGTAAGAATGTGTTACTTATTTTAGATTTAACAACATGGTGTGAATGTCCATTTTGCACATATATCTGTTTTTATTTTGAAGCAGCTGAGGAACTACTATTTATTTCTGAATGTGTAGTTTTTATGAAATTATGAGCTCGGATAACAGTGACCTTGGGGAGGGCATGATGGAAAGTGTCTAAGAACCTGAGATACTGTTCTAAACAACATGTACCCCCCTGTGCATCAAGGCTTATGACGAGAGGTGTCCTGGCTGGGAGGCGCAGCCCTTGGCTGAGAACTATTTTCTGTCTGTGGGTTCAAGCTGTGGGTTTGCAGTCCAGCATGGGGCTGTGAACTAATGCGTCTGGGCAAGGCAGCATTTTTCATTTTTAATAGGAAAGGACAGAAATTAGTGTATGGGTAAGTTGGTTTCTGAATTATGTATACATGTAATATATATACACACATGTGTAATTGGTTGGAATGTAAAAATACATTCCTTACTCTGGGTCATAGTGAAAAAAGTGATAAATGTTGCTTTTAAATACTACCAAATTGCCTTATCTGGACCAATTAAGAGCATATAATAAATGAGTACTTTTTCTGTAGCTTTGGAGAGTGTCTTTAAAACATCATATTTTACCAGGAGAATCATAAAACAGAGGTTAAATATAAACAGGACTTTTTCTAAAAAGTGAGGCAAGAGCTTATAATGACTGTTATAAACTCTGTCATTGAAGACTGTAATTACCTATTGAATTACCTATTTAAGTAAATGCCTATACCTAACACAGTAGATACCCCAAATCTACTGATGTAAATTGAAGTCATTTTTGCAAGAATTTGTCATGTTAAAGTACAAATAGAAGGTGGCCAAACTTCAATATACTAAACAGAAACTGTTCTTTAAATACGTGTTAAGTCATGAGCTTTTGCTGCCTGGAGCCCCAGTTAATCCTATTAATAAAGAGTTGTTTTATTATATAATACCAAATTATATATGCACAAACTCTTACACATAGTCATTACTGCTATGAATATATATCAATACAATATATACATATATATTATTTATGATTCTTAAGTTTAGGCAAACTGCTGGCATAGAAATAATAGTGCTTTTCATTTTTATGTTTCTCAAAGACTGTATATTTAATACTTACTTACATTTTTAATATCTCCAATGTACTCTCCAATATACTCAATATTATTTATTTTTGAAAAAGTGGGTCTTGTGCTTTTGTCATATATATTAATAGAAATTTCAGTCATACATTTGGAATTCTTTTGAAGTAAAAGTACTGCTAAACACAGAATCTACTTTCTGCACTTGTTAAGGACTTTTTTTTTTCCATTACTGTTTTGTTTTACTCATCATTTCATGAGAAATAACTAAAAGCTTGCAAATGAGAAAAAAATTTGTATTATTTCCGAAGACTGTCTCTTCTCCCCTCAAATCCTACTCTGGATCTTATAATTAGCCGGAGCAAATAGGACGTTGCTGTGGGGATGAAGATGTAGTTGTGATAAACCGAGGCGTGTTTCCTTCATTCTCATGCTCCCTGTCTGCCTTGATAAGGCAGGCTGGATGGATCAGTATGCAGCTGAAAGAAGTTTGCTCAGTGAATGGAAGGTTCTTTGAGTTTCTGGCTTTTCCGGCAAGACTGATGGGGGAAGAGGCAGGGAGCATCGGAGATTCAAGGGCCTGTAGTGGGGAGGATGCCATCTTCCGTGGCCAGTGATGATGTTTAGTAAGTGACCATTTTGGGAGCTGATAGTGGATACTGGGAGGTATGAATGGCTGGCATACCAATATTTTGAAAGCATTTAAACTGTACTCCAGTGGACTGGCTGAAATGTTGCATCATTATGGTTACAGTATTCATTTCAGTACAGAATAGTACCTTTGGAATAGGTACTATTTGGAATAGGAATAGGAATTTTGTTGGCTTTTGCCATTACAGTCAGTATTTAGACCACTGTATTAAACTTACAGTTGGTTTCTGTCAATCATCAAATATGCATATCGTTATAAAGATATAAATTAATTGTTACCAGCGTAGAACACGCGCTTATTTGCCAAATCCAGTTGTGCTCAAAGCTCGGATGGGAGAGCTGCAGCTCTGGGAGGCAGCCGCTGCAACTCTTTGTTCGTTATTGCTTCTTTCAGAACTGTGTTCATCTGAAAATGATGACTGCAGAATATTTGTTGCTGTTTTTCAGTTGCTCAGTCATGTCTGACCCTTGTGTGACCCCATGCCAGGCTCCTCCGTCCATGCGATTCTCTAGGCAAGATGACTAGAGTGGGTTGCCATGCCCTCCTCCAGGGGATCTTCTCAACCCAGAGATCGAACCCGGTCTCCAGCATTGCAGGTGGATTCTTTGCTGCGGAGCCACGGGGGAGGCCCTTAGTTTTTATTTAGTACCTCTTTAATTCAGGATTCCACCCTCACACTTCATGGGTTGTTATTCTGTAACCAACTGTTGGCAAAAGTATCATGTTGCTGCTTTTCAGCCCGTCATTTATTGTTCATCCTTTTATTTCTTCCGTGTTTGACTTAGGTCTTAGGCCTTCTATGAACTCAGCTTAGACTTATTTCTAAGCCAGTCAGCATTTGTTGAAACTCACCAGTGAAATTTGTATGTCTTCATTAAAAAAAAATTATTTTTATGTACTTTGAATAGGCAGCTAAACATTTTAAAAATTATGATTCAGTATTTAAAACGTACTAATTATTTGCATTGTGGAAACAATTGGAAGTAGCCCTTGTGACTAAGACTTAATTAAATTTTAAAAGGACTCTATTATTTAACAGCTTACACATATTTGTTTCATAAATAATTCATTCAACAAATATTTATTACTATGTGTCAGGCACCATTTATAAGTAATATATTTGTTTTGCTGTCTTCTTATTTGTGTATGATGAATTAATTTATACTTTTTTTTTTTTGTTTTTCTTAGACAAAATTGAAGAAGCACAAAAAGAACTAAATGGGGCAGAAGTGTCAAAAAAAGGTAAGTTAAAATCAACCCCAGTATAGGCTTTATTCCTGCAGAGATTCCTGTATAAATACCTTATGATTGCAAGCTTTGTAAATGAATCAATGTAAAATTGATACCTAAACGTTGATGGATTTTGCATTATGGAATGTTTTAAGCACAGAGCATGTCCTGTGACTGTTTCCCAGGTGTTAACTGTTTTGGTGCAGGGAGTATGACAGCTTGTTGCAGATCTTCTGAAAGCCCTATTTGGGAGACTATCACATAGCTATAAACAGGGCCAGGATAATGTGTACTGATGGCTGTGTTCACATATATGTGTGCTTATGTGTGCTCAAGTGGCGGAGAATTTTTTACAAAAGCCTAAGACAACCAAAATAACCCAAGTGCCAGTCAGTGCGGGAATAGTTGCTTCAGTTGTAGTACCTTCTAATTTTGGGATGTTATGCAGCTTTTTAAAAAACGTTAATTATTTCAGTTGACTGTGATGATTTGTTGCAGTGGTGAGAGAAGAGGCAGAGGAAGTTGACTAACTTTTATTTATCTGGATCTGTGTTCTTTACTTAGTTTTCCTGGGTAAATTTTGTATAAGGAATAAAAATCTTACAAGCGAAAAGTGGTTTTCATCACAGAAAGCATACTGATTATTTTCTCAGCTAATTTGAAAAAAGACATTTGATGTAGAACAGTCTGTGGAATGGGAGGAAGACAGGAAGGTGGATAGAGTTCCAACACACTCTAATGTTAATGGTTAAAATTGATTAAAAGGATGTAAGATTCTCTTTATGGCATTTAGATTTCATGATTTATTTTTGCTTTGTCCTTTTATACCTTCTTATTACCGCAGGATATTTTGACAGAAAAATTTAGCCACGTAGGATTCCAATGGAAAGTCTTTTTCTTTTTTTTTTAACCTAAGTAGATTCCTAACTGGGCTTTCCCTGTGGCTCAGTGCTAAAGAATCTGTCTTCGATGCAGGAGATGCAGGAGACTGGTGCGATCCCTGGGTCAGGAAGATCCCCTGGAGGAGGGCATGGGAACCCACTCCAGTATTCTTGCCTGGAGAATCCCATGGGCAGGACCCCTGACAGTCCATGGGGTCGCAAAGAGTGGAACATGACTGAGGCGACTCAGCAGCAGCAGCAGGTTCCTAAGTAGATGCCTTTGGCGGAAATAATTTCAGGTTGTCCACGTTCTCTGTCCTTGGCCCAGCCAGTGCAGCCTCCAGGGCTGTCTGGGGCTGGTCTGAGTAGCTCTGCTGTGATGTGCAGACATCTTAAAAGTATCTCCCCTCTTTATCTGCCCCCCTCACCACTTTCCATGGGATTTCTGGAAAGCCCATATCAAACACGACGCTTCAGTGGCACTCTTGCCAAAACACAATTTAAGAAGAGTTGAGCAGTCACCACAGCCAGGCCATCCCTTTGAAAGGCTGGCTGAAGATCCCTTCCGCACGCTGCTGAAATCCTAGAGCACTTGAGACACTCAGGCTGTAGGAGCCTAAGAGTTTGAGCTTTGCCATCATCAATCTTTTCCATGCCTATAGTGGTCTAGAGCTGCTTCAGTCAGCAGTATAAACGTGTTCTTGTCTTACTTTCCCTTCTTTCCTACCCCTGTGGCAAAGAGCTTGAAAAACAGTGAACTAAGTGTCTGATAGGAAGGAGGAAATGGAACAGAGGGTTCTCGAAAAAGAAACGGGATAATGAGGTTCAAGTAACCCAGTGGGCTGCATTTGGCAGGCTACGTTTATGTAAGACCCAGGATGAATACCAAGCAAGCATTGTTCTGTGCAGTTCACTGCCCAGTGTTACTACTCAGCTTTCATTTTTACATATGCATTCTGGGCAAATGAAAAATAAAGTCGTTTTGCTCCAAAATGTAATTGAGGAATAATATCAGTTTGTCTTTAACAACACGAGATAAACTTTTTGAGTAACAAAAGTCTTTGAGATTTCTCAGATTTTTGTCTTGTTTGATGAAAGAAAATCCGTTTCTTCTTTTGTAGAAAATACTTTAGAAATTTGGAGTTATTTATTGTTTTTATTGATTTATGGGTCATCTAGAACAGATCATTTTTTCACTAGTTTTTCCAACTTTTGGTGATTTCCCCTGAAAGTTTAACTTTTTCTACATCTGCCTTTTTTTCTTTAATTGCTACTTTGTTCTAAGGCTTTGTGTCAATTGAAGGTGCTATAGTCCTTAACCCATTGGAGGTTCTTTCTCCCTCTTCTTTTCTTACCAGTAGGACAAGTAACTAATTTATCTTCAGAAGCATTTAGCATACTGGTAGGCTCTTAAAGAAAACAAAGCTTGCTTATTGGTATATTTTAAAAAGATATCTTTCCTGTTTTCTAACATTTTAAGGAAAGATTAATCTGTGTAGTACAATATGATGACGGAGAAACTGACTTTGTTCATTATATACCAATAGAATAAAGAAGCGCACTAAATTATGGTAGCTTAGTTCTTTTATTCTTTCTCTCTGTTTATGAATGAAAATCAGATGGCTTGAATTTTATTTATGTTGGTTTTAACCAATTTGGGGATAAATATAGAAGGCAGCATTCATCAATTCTCTATAATGTCCTTATTTTCTTCCTTATAGTCCTATATACTTGGTTTTAATATCCCTTGTGCTTGACACTGTTTCTAAAATCATTGCATGAGATTTAAATAAAATAAATAGTGAATGTCATAGATGTAGTGATGAATATGCATAAAGGGAACTGGGAAGAAATAAATTTATCAGTTAATTAGAGCTTTTATGTGCTGTTTCATGAATAAACTTTGATTTTAATACTTTGTTTTAAATTTTTATGACACAATATTTGACCCATAAAATAATCCATGTAAGTATATGTAATATATATTATTATATATATATATGCAGTGTCATATATTATTGTGTATATATTTTATATATATGTGTAATGGTGACTGCAGCCATGAAATTAATAGACACTTACTCCTTGGAAGAAAAGTTATGACCAACCTAGATAGCATATTCAAAAGCAGAGACATTACTTTGCCAACTAAGGTCCGTCTAGTCAAGGCTATGGTTTTTCCAGTAGTCATGTATGGATGTGAGAAACAGACTTGATGGACATGAGTCTGAGTGAACTCCGGGAGATGGTGATGGACAGGGAGGCCTGGCATGCTGCGATTCATACGGTCATGAAGAGTTGGACATGACTGAGCGACTGAACTGAACTGAACTGAATATTGTGTATTATCACATATGTTTAATACATAGTACTTCTATTAGTATATGTAATATATATTGTTATAACATCATGACAATAGCGTGGTAATCTTTTATTCTAATAGCCAGTTGCTAATATGTACTATTGTATCAACCTATATACTAGTCTCCATTTCATCCCAATATTTGCTTGGTAGAAAGTCTTAAGTTTGTGTCATCATCTGCATTTCCTCTTTGAAAAAATGTCTATTAACTTCTTTTGCCCCATTTTTAAATTAGGTTGTTTGGGGTTTTTAATTTGATGTTGAATTATATGAGCTCATATATAGCTCATATGATGTCGAGTTCTGTGAGCTCATATACAGCTCATATGATGTCGAGTTCTATGAGCTGTTTATGTATGTTGGTTAGTCCCTCATAGGTCCCATCATTTGCATATATTTTCTCCCATTCAGTAGGTTGTCTTTTCATTTTGCTAATGGTTACTTTGCTGTGCAAAAGCTTTCAAGTTTAATTGGGTCCCATTTGCTTATTTTTTCTTTTATTCCTTTACTTTAGGAGAGGGAGCCAAAAAAAAAAAAATGACTGCTGTGATTTATGAAAAAACATATTTTGCTTTTTTTCCTCTAGGAGTTTTGTAGTAACCAGTCTTACATTTAGGTCTTTAATCCATCTGGAGTTTATTTTTGTGTATAGTATTAGGGAATGTTTTAATTTCATTCTTTTACATGTAGCTGTCAAGTTTTCTCAGCACCACTTATTGAAGAAACTTTTTTCCCCCTGTGTATATTCTTGCCTCCTTTGTCAGAGATTAATTGTTAATGTATTTAATAAAATTACTCCAGCTTTCTTTTTTTCTCTTCAGTCAGGTATTTTTCTTATAGTTTATCTATTTTATTAGACATTTAAATTTATTGGCAAAAAGTCATTCATATATTCTTTCTCTCATTGCTGCTGGATCTGTAGTTGTGCCTCCCTTTTCTCACGGTTCATTTATGCCTTTTCTCTCTACATGGATTAGTTTTGCCAAAGGTTTGTCTGTTCCACTCCCCTTTTACTGTAACTTCTGTGTTTCTTGATATCATCTTGTATAATTCTTTCCTGTTTAATTACATTTTGCTCTGCGTTATCTTTTCTTCTTCTTTGGGCTTATTCTGTTATCCAGTTTCTTAAGTTGTAACTGGGCTTATTTTTAAGTCTTTATTCTTTTCTATTAAAATCACTTGAAGCTATTAATTTCCTTATAAACATTGCTTTGGCTGTATTAAACGTAGTTTCATATTTGCTACTTCCATTAATTTTTGTGCTGCTTTCTTCTTTGACTCCCTCAATAGAATTTTTTTCCCTTAGGGATGATTGGGGATTTTATTTATTTTTTTGTTAGTGATTTCTGACTTAATTGCACTGTTACATTAATTGCTTTTTGAAATCAGTTTGTATTTCTAAAATAATTTTCTCTCTGTTTCTGAATACAGTGTAATCAAAAGTTTCAGGGAATGGTGTCTACAAATGCTCCTAGATTTTATATTAGAAATTTAAGAATTCAGCATTTTACAGGAAAATCCATCATTTTACAAAGATGGGAAAGCTGAAGTTGAAAGCTGTTCAATAACTGTATCCCAGGGACTGTAACATAGGATGAGGAATTTTCAAGTTTGTGTTATTCTGCTGTTATTCTGCATTGTAACTGGACGAGAGCTGTGTTCTCGTGATAGTTGAATCTACAATACTTGTTCAGCCACTCAGTTTTGTCCGACTCTTTGTGACCCCCATGGACTGCGCCAGGCTTCCCTGTCCTTCACCATCTTCCAGAGCTTGCTCAAACTAATGTCCATTCAGCTAGTGATGCCATCCAACCATCTCATCCTCTGTTGTCCCTTTCTCCTACTGGTTTCTATCTTTCCCAGCATCAGGGTCTTTTCTAATGCATTGGCTCTTTGCATTAGGTGGCCAAAGTATTGGAGCTTCAGTTTCAGCATCAGTCCTTCCAATGAATATTCAGGGTTGATTTCCTTTAGGGCTGAAGTAGTTTGATCTCCTTGCTGTCCAAGGGACTCTCAGGTCATCTCTAGTGCCACAATTCACTATTATTCTGCTTGCTGCTGCTGCTAAGTTGCTTCAGTCATGTCTGACTCTGTGCGACCCCATAGACGTCAGCCCACCAGGCTCCCCCATCCCTGGGATTCTCCAGGCAAGAATACTGGAGTGGGTTGCCATTTCCTTCTCCAATGCATGAAAGTGAAAAGTGAAAGTGAAGTCGCTCAGTCGTGTCCGACTCTTTGTGACCCCATGGACTGCAGCCTACC
Source organism: Cephalophus harveyi (assembly GCA_006410635.1). NCBI lineage: Eukaryota > Metazoa > Chordata > Mammalia > Artiodactyla > Bovidae > Cephalophus > Cephalophus harveyi. The sequence continues at coordinate 50,380 of SJYT01048986.1, forward strand.
AGGCTCCTCCGTCCATGGGATTTTCCAGGCAAGAGTACTGCAGTGGGGTGCCATTGCCTTCTGCTTAATAGGGTAGAATAACTTACACGAGAAACATAACTGTGTTAATCAATGGGTGGGAATATGTTATAGAATTTTAGGTCTCCAAGAAAGACAGAAAGAATGAGTTACTCTGTTTAAGACTGATCAGCAGCAGCTCTCTCTCTTTGTCCTACCTTCCAGTTCCAGTTCAGCATGCCAGGCCTCCCTGTCCATCACCAACTCCCGGAGTTCACTCAAACTCATGTCCATTGAGTCGGTGATGCCATCCAGCCATCTCATCCTCTGTCGTCCCCCTCTCCTCCTGCCCTCAATCCCTCCTAGCATCAGAGTCTTTTCCAATGAGTTGACTCTTCGCATGAGGTGGCCGAAGTACTGGAGTTTCAGCTTCAGCATCAGCCTTTCCAGTGANGGAGTTCACTCAAACTCATGTCCATTGAGTCGGTGATGCCATCCAGCCATCTCATCCTCTGTCGTCCCCCTCTCCTCCTGCCCTCAATCCCTCCTAGCATCAGAGTCTTTTCCAATGAGTTGACTCTTCGCATGAGGTGGCCGAAGTACTGGAGTTTCAGCTTCAGCATCAGCCTTTCCAGTGAACACCCAGGACTGATCTCCTTTAGAATGGACTGATTGGATCTCCTTGCAGTCCAAGGTACTCTCAAGAGTTTTCTCCAACACCACAGTTCAAAAGCATCAATTCTTCGGCACTCAGCCTTCTTTGTGGTCCAACTGTCACATCCAAGCGTGACTACTGGAAACACCATAGCTTTGACTGTACGGACTTTTGTAGGAAAATTAATTTCTCTGCTTTTTAATATATTGTCTAGATTTGTCATAGCTTTTTTTCTAAGGAGCAAGCACGTCAGTGCTATTCTACCGTTATTCTGCATTGTAACTGGACGAGAGCTGTGTTCTAATGATAATTGAATCTATAGTAGTTACTCCTGTTCTAAATCAATTGTTTGAGTGAAGAGATCACCTTTTCAAAAAAATATTGTAATGATTTAGGAAAAAGTAGGAGTCCAACAATGGGTATAGAAAAGGGTGGAGATTTTAGGTCAGCTTGCATTGAGATTTTTCATATTATTATGTCTCGAACAGCAAAATCCTAGAATCACCCCCATAATATCTGGTTTCCTTTTAGTAGCTATCGCTCTGAAATTATATACTCTAGTCACCAGAAAGTTTTTTATTTTACCATGTATATGAGAATAATGAGTCCTAAGCATATGGCTTAAGAAGTACAGTAAGCAACTTATCCTGCTGAAATAACCCTGTGATATTCAGACTTGCTCCAAGGAGTCACTTGACAAGCAGGATTTCTGTTAACACAGGCATAAAGTACTGCCTGGAATTACCCTCTTGTTATCTGGGGAAGCTTGAGGGAAGTTAGGTTCCTGTGTAAAACTAGACTGAGTAATTCAAAAGTGAACGAGACACTCTAGTGAGCAGACACCTAGATTGTGAACTCTGATTAGCAGGTCAGTATGAAAGCTAGCATTTGCTCACCTACTTTCCTAATTGAAACTCCTTATAACATGAATAAGTTTTCAAGGACTGAAAAATAACTCCCATTATTTTTTTCTTTTTTAAATACTGAATGTGATATTGAAAAAAAAAAAAAGAAATGAAAGTTGATTTGGAATAGTATTTTATGTTAATAAGGTTATACCTTTATGCCAGTGATAATTCTCTTCCTTAAGAATTTTGCTGAGTATACTTAAGGAAATTTGAGAGCATGTTCCCATAATTAGGGGTGATGAAGTCCTTCCTAAGTTAAGACTCAACTTTAGGTGGCATAATGGAAAAGTTGGACTGATTTTTCTTAAATTGACATGAATAATGCTACTGCAAGATAAGATTAAAATGTTTTAAAACAGTCCGGGAGAAAATTTGTGCAATAAAACAAAACTTGGTTGGATTGCTTACAGTGTTATAAACTTGGAAAGGTATTAGCACTTTACAGAATGAAAGCTCACACTGATACAGCCAATGGGAAGGCTAGTGTAATATGTTAGTGAGATGTCTGAACTAGAGAATTTTTTTAAAGGAATGCAGTTTAATTATTTCAGTATTATAGTAATGCTAGCTAGTTTATAAATTAATTAGCAAGAAATAATGTAATTAAATGAGCATTAGTGGATGTTTATTTTTAATTGAAATGTTTATAAATTCTACTTTCTTAAAATTAAATGCTCAAAAAAGTTTATATTTTTCTTATAAAGTTGTTAATTCATTTTTTTCTTCAGCAATTTTTTAAATTAATGCATCACCCCTTCTTTTTCGCCCTAGAAAGTGGAAAAAAAAAGAAAAAGTCTGTACCTTAAAGGAACCTATGAGCTTCAGCTCTTGTGCAAATTATCATAAAATCTGAATTGGTGGAATCAAAATTCATGAGGTTTTATGTAGACTGGCAGCAGTGCCTAACAAATTTCCCTTGGGAAAACAGCTACAGCTTTTCTATTTTTTAGAAAAGAAAGTTATCTCTTTTTTTCTTTTAATATTATCTTGGAATTTCAGATTTAAATACGCAGGTCTCCTGAAGTGTTCTTTTAGTGTCATAGACAATGCTAATGGCTCAGATTGCCAGAAAATTAGTATTATTTTAATTATTTGTGACATGTATATGAGTTAAAAGTATCATGTGTCAATCCTGCCAATATCTTGAGATTTAAAAATACTAAATCCCAAGAGATCATTGCTTCACAACTAGACTACGCCAGTTTTATAAAAGATGATTTGCATAATGATAAACAAACCATCTTTTAGTAAAATAAGTAAATATTCTGTTCATGGTGTTGAAATGCAAGAAACTTGCTTCCTGCAAATAATGAGAGGCAAAACTCTCAATATATTTCTTAACAGTGTTATTGATTACTCTCTAATGAGTAATCATTTATTAAATTGGAAGCTAAAATAGCTAACAAGATGTTACTTTTATAGGATTCATTGAAAGACTTGCATTCTTTCACACTTTTATAGCCTTTCCATTGACTTCAAAATGTTATGGACTATAAGGTACAAGGTGATCTCATGTACCATTTAGGAAGGGAAAATTTGACTGACAGATAAAGGGGGACAGGGTGCTTTTATAAGTGATTAGAAGATGCACCAGGATTTGAGAGAGATTAAAATGTTCAAAGCACATTTGTTTAAGATTCTGTGAAGTGTGTGGTTAGGTCCGATGCTTCGTTTTTTGACAAGAGAGATATAAAACAGCTCAGATTTTGAGATGTGGATGTCGCTGCTTTGAAGACAGCATCCCCGAGGATGGTGCCAAACAAAGGAGTGGGCCTCATTCTGTCGGTTCACTTGGGGATTCATTTAGGAATGATAAGGTGGGGGGAACCCAGATTATGTTTAATTTCCCATCTTCGCTTTTGGGATAATTGACCTCATGCATATGCCTCTTCAATATTACTTTTTTTATATGAGTCGTGTTGTAGACTGACTTAAAAGGATAATGTGTACTGCCGTTGGCTGATTTATTTAAGCTTTTCCCCAGCCTTGCTTCTGTGTCCTATGTGTGGGGCAAAAGGAAAAAAAAAGAGAGAGGCGGGCTCAGACGTTTGTTGCCTACCCGGGGACTTGCTCTTTTTCTCATGCTTACTCAGATGAGGGAAGCCAGCACCTGTGTCGCATGGAAGTGAAGGAGACAATTCTGGGGAAGGAGGAGCAGAAAATAAATGCAAGGGGGAGGCAGAATCAATTGGAAACAGGTGAACAGCTGCGAGGAATTCTAGAAAATAAATTTTTGAACAATTGAAAGCAAACAGTAGAGGACCGTTTCACTGAAACAGAGCCTTCTTTTAGTCCTGTTTCACTATTCAGATGTGTTTTGTTGGGCTGTGCTATATGTACGAAGAATATCAGTTTTTAAGGATGATGATTTAGAATTCTGCACCAACCACCAAGCTTGGGATACTGTAGTAGCTATTTCATTCAAGAAGAGATTTGGAAAAAGAAAATGAGACTCTGTGGGTGAGTGAGAAAAGGCAAGAAGAGGACCGCACAAAATTTAAATGAGAGCAAACGTATAGAGTACCGTATGCGCCTGGTTGGATGTTTAGTGAGTGAGGACATGCTTTGGCAGATGGCATTGGAAGTGCGGCTCTGCACCAGAACGCGGAGGCCCCTATGCGGGCTCCTTTCCGGAAGCCCACCACACAGCACCGAGTGACCCACTTAGTGACTGGTAACAGAACCCTTCCATGGCTACCTGTGTCTCTTCAGCGTGAAGACAGGGCTCCTAACAGCCGACGAGATCTCAGCCCGTTAAGCTCTTTGCCTCACCCCTGCCACACGTGGGGATGAGTACCCTGGTTCCCTTTTGCCCAAAATCATATCCTGGCACCCCCTGCGGTTCCTGGTGCATACAGTGGGCATTGGGCCTACGTTTATGTGGCCGTTCTGAGCACCCAGACTGGCTGTAATATTAAATCTGTTTTGTGACTTAATTGGTACCATTTCCTTATATTTAATATGAAACGTTACTATATGAAAGTTGAGTGTTTGTGAGGGAAGAAGGGCATGTCTGTGTCTTCAGTAGATGTACTGTTATTTTCTTTGCTAATTAGAAACCTGTTCAAGTTTGTGCCCTCTTGGGTTGATTGTATTTATAACTTCTTATACTCTGTATGTTACACAAGTATCCAAATGTTTTAAGATAGAGTATAACCTTCTCTCATAAGTTTAAATAATTTTTACTGTTGCTGTATCCTTCCCTTTCTCATTTCTGAGAACATTTATTATTGATTAGGTTGATTTTTTATTTAATTAAAACTTTCAAACAGAATTGTTACTTATTCTGCTTTAAAAATTTTCAGTTTGATATATCTCTGGTTTTACTATTTCTGCCATCAAAATTATTTCTCTGAAATTATATTGACTGCTTAAAAATTTTCCTTTTATATATAAAAAAGTTCCAACTAGATTTTGATTTATATTTTAAGTTATTGCTAAATAAGCAGGTATTTGTTAGGTTCTTAATTTGCTAACTTCCTGCTTTGCTTTGGAGTTGAATTACATGTTAGTTGTATGTGAGTAATACATGTACATGATGAATTTAAAAATATGGAACTCCAGTGAAGGGTAAAGATTTGCCAGCACTGTACTCCAAATGTTTTAATTTTTTTAAACTTTATGAATTTTTAAATTTTATCCAAGCTTTTGTAATATATAAAATTTAGTATGTGTTTATTGTATTACATTTTCCTTTTCTGTTAAAATCTGTATTCTTTTTCTATTTCCTGCCTTTTTTCTGTATCATTGCCTGTTAATGGTGAATTCAGATTCCCTTCCTCACCCTATAATTATTTTTCTATCTCTCATGAACAGTTTTTTAAAAATGTATTCCATTGCCTATTTGTTATGCAATAAAGGTTAATGTTGTGTCCTGCACTGTTTAAACCCTTAACTAAATGATTCTTGGTCTTATTTGGAGGAATTGACTTCAAATTCCACTTATATCCCATGCCTGCTTTTCTTTTCAGGGCTCAGGGCCTGTTCAGAATTGCTGCTCTGCTCTGATTGATTTGCAGTGTATATCCCCCTTTAGGAACACTGTCAAGGCCTCTGAATCCATTATTTGTTAGGAAACTAAACTTATTCTTCGCTGATACCACACGAACCACCCTGCTCTTCTCGACGTGCCTTTAAAGAGGCAGGTGGTGCCCCAGAGGTGGCTGCTGTGTTAGATGCCGACTCTAAGCTTTCGCAGCTCTGCATTCATAGCATTTGCACCTTCCTCTCTTTGAGTGTGTCCATTTACCCTGATTTTGACTTACACGCTATTATTATGTATTTGAGCCCACATATATTCTTTACTATTTGTATACAGCTGCTACTCATCTTCCTTTTTACATGTATTAATCAACTTGGGACTTATTTTGTCTTACATCTCTAGCTTCCCATCATTTTTCATTAATGCAGGTCTGTTGTGACAAATTATTTCAAGTTTCATTTATTAGAAAATGTCTATTTCTTTTTCATTCTTGAAAAAACATGTTTAATCCAAGTACAGAAGCATAACATTCGAGTTTGGCAATTTATTTCCTTGAGTACATTGTTACTGTCGAGATGTCTGCTTGTGAGTCTAATCATTATTCATTTGAAGGCAGTCCTTTGGGGCCTTGTCTCGGAATCCTGCAGTTTCACAGTGATGTGCGTAGGTGTGGTTTCTGTGGATTTATCTTGCTTGTGATTTATAGCATTCTAGAATCTGTAGATTCATGTGTTTCATTAGTTTGTGGAAACTTTTGGACCTTATTTTCCAAAAGTTTATTCCTTCTGTCCAATAATTTTGAAATATGCCACATTTTCATATACTAAATTCATTTATAGTCCTTCTAAGGATTTGCAAGTTTAACCATTAATCTGATTTTGAGAGAATACTATTTAATCTCTGTCCATGTAGGTGTCTTTACATAATTCCTTTTCAGAATTTTATTATCTAATTTAAAATATTATTCTCCTAAGTGAGGAATAGAGTCATATTTTTAAAAAAGCAAATTTTAAACATTGTTTGAAATTGTATAAAGTTTATATATTAGAAAACGATTGATATCTTTGAAATATTGATTATTTCCAGGAACATGTGTGTGTCTTCATTTTGTAAGCACCTTCATATCAGAAAACTTTTAAATTTTCTGTAGGTTTTGAATATTTTGTGCAAAATGTATTTCTAGGCATTTTTCTACTTTTATTGCTGTTATACATAGAATACTTTTTTCATTATATTTTCTAACTGTTTTTGATATGAGTGAAAGATACATGTATGTTTTGGGTAGACAGCTGACCTACTGAAACTCTTATTAGATGTAGTAGAGTTTCAGTTATTTTTCCTAGGTACTCCTAGGAGTACCTAGTTATTTCTCCTAGGAAACCACTGTTATCTGCAAATAATACTGTTTTCTTCCTTACCATCATTTGTATCTCATTTTTAAAAATTCTGTTATTGTATTGGCTAGATCTGGAGAAATGATTAAAAATCATAGTGATTATTACAAGAATCTTTTTGTTGACCCCACCTTTAAAGATTTCTCTAGTGTTTGATTTGAGTGTTGTCTATCACTGGCATGGTAAATATTCTTTATCATCTTTTCCTAGTGCTCTGAAGGTTTGTTTCAGTTCAGTTCAGTACAGTTCAGTCGCTCAGTCATGTCTGACTCTTCAGGACCCCATGAATCGCAGCATACCAGGCCTCCCTGTCCATCACCAACTCCCGCAGTTCACTCAAACTCACGTCCATAGAGTCGGTGATGCCATCCAGCCATCTCATCCTCGGTCGTCCCCTTCTCCTCCTGCCCCCAATCCCTCCCAGCATCAGAGTCTTTTCCAATGAGTCAACTCTTCGCATGAGGTGGCCAAAGTACTGGAGTTTCAGCT
>SJYT01048986.1:66755-162928 GCA_006410635.1 Cephalophus harveyi
GGAAAGCGAGACCGCGGGTCCCCGCCCAGCAAGGGCAAAGCTGAGCGCCGCGAGGGCCCGGCCGCCCCCGGCCGCAGCTCCCCGCCCGCCTCGTTTGCAAACACCGCCTTCGACGTCTTGCTGAAGGCCATGGAGCCCGAGCTGAGCACCCTGTCGCAGAAGGGCTCACCCTGTGCCGCCAAGACCGAAAACCTGAGACCAAATAAAGCCGCACGCGCCCCTGCTCACCTGCACGGCGGCCCGCGGGAGGCCCCCGACCCGCGCCCGCCGGCTGTGGCCGCCCCCTCGCAGCCGCCGCCGCCGCCTCGGACCTCGTACCCCTCCGGGCCAGTGTCCGCCGCCCAGAGGAAGGACCCGGCGGCGGTCCCGGCCGCCTCTCCCGCCTATCACATGCACGAACTCCCGGTGCCTAAACCCGGCCCACAAAGTCAGCAGCTTCCCGCGTGTTCGGGTTTCGCGCCATCCCTCGCGAGCCTGCAGAGCCAGGAGAACGCCCAGCTTGAACACGTCTACACCGCCGCGGCCACGTCACCCCCCAGCCGCCTCTCCCGCCTATCACATACACGAACTCCCGGTGCCTAAACCCGGCCCACAAAGTCAGCAGCTTCCCGCGTGTTCGGGTTTCGCGCCATCCCTCGCGAGCCTGCAGAGCCAGGAGAACGCCCAGCTTGAACACGTCTACACCGCCGCGGCCACGTCACCCCCCCGCCGCACTCAGGTCACCCCTCCCAACCAGCAAGTGGACGCCGCCGCCCCGGTGCCGGTGAGCCCCGCGCCTTCCACACAGTCACCCCCACGCCCCATCTACAACTCGAGCCCTGTGGCCGCTGTGGTTAACCACAGCGTGGAGCAAATGTGCAGTCTTCTCCTGAAAGATCAGAAGCCAAAAAAGCAAGGAAAATACATCTGTGAGTATTGCAACCGAGCCTGTGCAAAGCCCAGCGTGCTTCTAAAGCACATCCGCTCCCACACCGGGGAGCGCCCCTACCCCTGCGTGACCTGTGGGTTTTCATTTAAGACTAAAAGCAACCTGTACAAGCACAAAAAGTCCCACGCACACACTATCAAACTGGGCCTCGTCCTGCAGCCAGATGCTGGCGGCTTGTTCGTGTCACACGAGTCCCCCAAAGCACTTAGCATCCATTCGGATGTGGAAGACAGTGGAGACAGTGAAGAGGATGGCGCTGGTGATGAAAGGCCGAACGACCCGGGCTCCATGGACCTGCAGCCGGCGCAGATGATAAGAATGCTGTCCAGCTCGGAAGCTTTACCAAAATCAGGTTCCATTCCAAGCAATCCCGAGCACGTGGTCGGTGACTTGGCACCGCAGGACAGGTCTTCAGAATCACAGGCCGCGGCAGAGTTACCAAAGGTTGTGGTCCACCCCATCAGCGTGTCCCCTTTAAGAGTTGACAGCCCGAAGGTTACGGAGTCCAAGCCTGAGCTCCCTGGTGCACAGAAAGACACCATTCCAAGCAATCCCGAGCACGTGGTCGGTGACTTGGCACCGCAGGACAGGTCTTCAGAATCACAGGCCGCGGCAGAGTTACCAAAGGTTGTGGTCCACCCCATCAGCGTGTCCCCTTTAAGAGTTGACAGCCCGAAGGTTACGGAGTCCAAGCCTGAGCTCCCTGGTGCACAGAAAGACCTTCAGGGAACCCGGGTCCTCTCCCACCCGGCCTGGGCGTCCTCCGGGGAGGCAGATGAGAAGGCCCATCAGAAAGGCAACCCAAGTCAGCCTGATGGAAAGCCAGAGTCCCCTGTGGGCACAGCGCATGCCCAGCTGCAGAGGCAGCAGGCCACCGATTACTGCCAAGAGCAGCAAGGAAAACTGCTGAGTCCTCGCAGCCTGGGAAGCACGGATTCAGGCTACTTTTCCCGATCTGAGAGCGCCGACCAAACCGTGAGTCCACCCACCCCCTTTGCCAGGACGCTACCTGCCCCAGAGCAGGACTCTGCAAAGAACAGCGGGCCCTCGACCCCTCGGGTCAGCACACCAGCAACCTCTGCTGTTCCAGCAAGTGAAAAAGCACCCCTCCTCCCAGGTCAGATGCGACTCCCGCTGGAACCGAAAACGCTGGAGGAGCGGATCTCAAAGCTCATCTCCGACAATGAAGCCCTGGTGGATGACAAGCAGCTAGACAGCGTGAAGCCCCGGAGGACCTCCCTCTCCCGCCGGGGAAGCATCGATTCCCCCAAGTCGTACATCTTTAAGGACTCTTTCCAGTTTGACTTGAAACCAATGGGACGGAGAACAAGTTCAAGCTCTGATATACCAAAGTCCCCTTTCACCCCAACAGAGAAATCAAAGCAAGTGTTTCTTCTGTCTGTACCTTCCCTCGACTGCCTGCCCATCACCAGGAGTAATTCCATGCCCACCACTGGGTACTCCGCAGTACCTGCCAGCATCATCCCTGCCCCACATCCGCTGAGAGGAAGTCAGTCTTTTGATGACAAAATTGGCGCTTTCTACGATGATGTCTTCGTACCAGGACCTAACCCTTCTGTGACCCAGAGTGGACATCCCCGCACCCTGGTGAGACAAGCAGCAGTGGAAGACTCCTCAGCGAGCGAAAACCACGTTACCGGGGCTGGACTGCCCTGGGACGAGAGCCATCCCGGAGGCAGCCCTGCCGGAGAGACCGCAGCCTCGAGGAGCAAGCCCCCGGCCCCAGGCTCACACTTGGAAAAGAAGAAGTCTCACCAAGGGCGAGGGACCATGTTTGAGTGCGAGACCTGTAGAAACAGGTATCGGAAACTGGAAAATTTCGAAAACCATAAGAAATTTTATTGTTCAGAGTTGCACGGACCAAAAACTAAGGTCGCTGTGCGGGACCCCGAGCACAGCCCGGTGCCCGGCGGGGCACAGCCTCCCATCCTGCACTACAGGGTCGCTGGGGCCACCAGGGTCTGGGAACAGACGACCCAGATCCGGAAAAGGAGGAAAATGAAAAGTGTCGGAGATGACGACGAACTTCAGCAGAATGAGAGTGGAGCCCCTCCGAAAAGCTCCGAGGGCTCCCAGTCTCAGAGCGCGCTGGGCCTGGCTCCCTTGTCTCAGCAGAACCTTGCCGTACCCAGTGAGTTGCAGCCTCGAAACCTTCAGCGGCAAACCACGCAGATTCAGCTTGGGGCCAGAGGCCCTGACCAGCCCCGGGACCCGAAGCCGTCATCTGTCCTGGAAGAGCTGATGAGCTCGGCTGCCCAGGACAGGGCGGAGCCCAAGAGACACGGGGCCGGCATCTCGGTCATCCAGCACACAAACTCGCTCAGCAGGCCCGGGGCCTTTGACAAGCTGGATACTAGCGAAGGCACGTCCCCCGTGCCTTTGCAGGAGCTGAGAATGGGCAAGCCAGGGTCTCTGAGCGTCAGAGGAATTTCCCAAGAGGAAGGACGCCCTTCCCGGCACACGTCTCAGCCCACGCTGTCAGATGCTCCGAGGAGGGGACTTCAGGACGGTTCCAGAAAGATCTCAGGTGAGCGGTACGTGGTGGGACAGCCCTCCAGACTCGTTCGGCAGCACAGCATCCAAGTCCCAGAAATCCTGGTCACCGAAGAGCCAGATCGGGACCTGGAAGGCCAAGGCCACGATGCCGAGAAATCGGGGAAGTTCAGTTGGCCTCAGCGGAGCGAAACCTTGTCCAAGCTGCCGACGGAGAAACTGCCGCCCAAGAAGAAGAGGCTGCGCTTGGCCGAGATGGACCATTCTTCCGCCGAGTCGAGTTTCGACTCCACGCTCTCCCGGAGTCTCAGCAGGGACAGTAGTTTATCGCACACTTCGAGTTTCTCCGCCTCTTTAGACGTGGAGGACGTTTCTAAGACCGAGGCCTCCCCTAAAATTGACTTTCTGCCCAAAGCGGACTTCCTCCTGATTCCCGCTGGCTCTAACACGCTGAGTGTTCCGGGGGGTCACCGCGAGATGCGGCGGGCCGCGTCGGAACAGATTCACTGCCTGCAGACGTCCATGGAGGTGTCCGATTTCAGAAGCAAGTCATTCGACTATGGAAGCATCGCCCCGTCTCAGAAGACGCCACCGGCCNGCTCTAACACGCTGAGTGTTCCGGGGGGTCACCGCGAGATGCGGCGGGCCGCGTCGGAACAGATTCACTGCCTGCAGACGTCCATGGAGGTGTCCGATTTCAGAAGCAAGTCATTCGACTATGGAAGCATCGCCCCGTCTCAGAAGACGCCACCGGCCGAATCGCATCCTCCGACATCCGCTTCCGGCGTGGGGGTCGCCGGGCACGTGCCCCTCTTGGAAAGACGGAGGGGCCCACTGATACGACAGATCTCTTTAAACATCGCTCCGGAGAATCAGCTGGCTCCTGGGAACCCATTATCTTTCCAGACCATCGCCCGTCCCGCTGCGAACACAGTGCCGTTGCAGGGGCCTCAGCTCACTCACACAGTTTCAGCCGAGTTTCCTGCAAGTACTTTGTACTCCCAGACTCCAGTGAAGGATGTGCGAGCAGAAACGGCAAGTTCCCACTCTCCAAACCTCTTTCCCGTTCAACAGCTTCTAGGTATACACTTGTTGAATCAAATCCCCATGCCCCTGAGCCACCCAGACACACAGATGTCCCTGCAGGTGTCTTCTACGCAGAGTATCAAACCAGATGCAAGCCCCGGTGGCCATGTACCTTCTAAAAGTGAGGACTGCTTTGCTCCCAAGTACCAGCTCCAGTGTCCAGCAGTGGCCTGCAGCCAACCTTCTGCTTCTAATCCTGTGCAGCCTCTGCCAAAGCAAGGTCTTTCCGATGCAGCCGGGGCCAGCCCTCGTGTGACCTCACTGACCTTACCAGCCAAATTAGCAGAAGCCACATCTAACTCGTGTCCTCCGCCACCCCTGAAGGTCGGGGCTCTCGGTGGTCAGGTGCCAAAGGTGCCCACGTCCTTGATGCTGTCTGCGCACCTGCAGACTCAGGTCCCCGCATACTGTTTGGCCACAGTCACAGCTCTGCCACAAATCCTAGTGACCCAGGATCTGTCCAATCAGCCAATTTGCCAGGCTAATTGTAGTACGGTGCCAATCAGCAAAGAACAAAATTCCGTACCAAAACCACAAAACGATCCCCGGGATGCTTTGCCAAACCCAGAGGGAGAGCTCGTCCGCCAACCTGTCTTTTCAGAGATGGGCCAAAACCCATCTCCGTCAGAATCCTCTCCCACAACACCGAAGATGTCTGTCGGGAGACTTTCCCCACAGCAAGAATCTTCAGCTTCCAGTAAAAGGATGCTCTCCCCAGCAAACAGTTTAGACATTGCCATGGAAAAGCACCAGAAGCGAGCCAAGGATGAAAATGGAGCTGTCTGTGCAACAGACACGAGACCGCTGGAAGCAGCGGGGTCGAGAGCTCCTGACGGTAGCAAACAGAAGAAGCCTGTGCTGGTGCGGCAGGTGTGCACCACGGAGCCCCTTGAGGCTGTGACGCTGGAGCAGGGTGTTGTTCCTCACCCCGAAGTCAGTCCCGAGGCCCTTCGCTTGACTGAGGTGCCACCAGCCGATAACTTGTCATCAGGACACTGCAAGCCTGTGGCCAGAGAACCCACGAAAGAACTGCAGGAATTTGAAAGCATCCCGTCAGCTGCATTGCTCACGCCGACAGTTCGAAACCCAGCTGCACCTGCAGAGAAAACTCACATTTCTCCTTTGGAATCCATAGACAACCACCAAGAAAGGAAGTCTCCAGGGATTAAAAATCCAGGTGACAAAGCAAACGTCCAGGAACAGAGTCAGCCTGCGGCCATGACTCCTCCCATGTGCGAGGCTGGCGACACGCAGCCGTCCACGTCCTTCCCCAGCCTGAAGACGGCCACCAGCTTCACGTGGTGCTACCTGATGAGACAGAAGGCCCTGCATCTGCCGCAGAAGGACCAGAAAACTTCGGCCTACACCGGCTGGACCGTGAGCGCCAGTGACCCAAACCCACTCGGCCTGCCAACCAAAGTGGCTCTTTCTCTCCTGAACTCCAAGCAGAAGACCGGAAAATCTCTGTACTGTCAAGCAATAACCACCCATTTCAAGTCAGACTTACTGGTCTATTCAAGCAAGTGGAAAAGCAACTTAAGCAAGGTATTTGAAATATCCTTTATCTTCAGAAAGAGTCTGTGCAAGTTAGTTTCCACCTGTGTAGATGCCTGCAAACATTTCAGTTGGAGGTTGTATTTTAATTTTGAATGACAAACTGTGCTAAGTGTAGAGTTATTTGAAAGAAAGTGATAAGTTTACCTAGCGAGCTATATATATTGATCAAGATTGCCCAGTGATTCTGCCCTTCAGTGATTCTGTCTTCCAGCATTTTGAAAATGATAACCTGCCTGGAGCACTTGTTTTCTATTGGCGGAAATTTAAGTCTTAATGGTACATATAATCATATTTTTACTTTCATCTTTCTCTTATACTAAGGATTTGTTTTTCTTATTAGGTGACAGAAGACTACATTTATGCTTTGTCCCTGCTAATGAAGGGGAACAGAGCTGTGAATATTGGAGATTGTTCTGTTTCATTTTGAAATAGAAGTAGAGAGCCATTCATCCTTGCTTTATGCAAATCTGACCACCCTCCGCTGACCATCCTGATCCCATGTCTTGTCCTGTGTAGCTATAAGAATCATCTTATAGTTGATTTGGTCAATATTTGTACAGAAAAGTCATAAAAGTTTTAAGTTTGGATTATTTGTGAAATAAATCTTATTAGAGTTGTTGGCTTTATAAAATGAGGAAATCATTTAAATGATTAAGAATAAATACATAAATAAGGGTGTTAGGTTGGACTCTAGACATTCAGAATTGTAGACTAAGTTCTTGATCTGTACAGGTTATACAGGTTCATAAATATTTATCACATAAGATAATAATCTTATTAGATAAGATTATAATCACAGATAAGATAATAATCACAGTACCAGTATTATAATAGAAGTGTATACAACTTTAAAAGAAGGAAGTCTAACACTACCAGGTAACTCAAGGAATATAAGGAAGATATTCCAAGAGTGGTGATACTTTAGCTGAATCTTTAAGGAAGGAAAAAAAGAGATTTTTTTTCCCAAACAAACAGAAATGAGAAATTTTAATAGTCTGCCAAATGATGTGGAAGTGAAAAAGAGCGTGGTTCATTTATAGAACCCCAAGGAGTCCAGCATGGCTAGCAGGTGTTGGAAGCTTGAGACACTGACCTAGTTTGAAGTTGGAAATGTAAATAAAGACCAAAGGAATGCAAATAGTGGTAAGAGAGCCTTTGTTACTTTCTCAGAGGAGGAGGGTGCATCTAGACCACTCAGAATTTAATATTCAGATGCTCAGCCTCTACGTCTGCTAAATCAGATGGAAAATGAGACTTGAGCATGAGAATTTAAACAGGGCTTCATGTATCTATGTTCCTGAAGCACCTATGAAAACTAGCTCTCCTTCAGTGCCGAGTGCTTGGGAGAAATGCCTTGGGAAGTGCACACCCGGATTTGGAGCTGGGAAGAGAGTTCCCAGGTGGAAGGTGTAGAGGTCCTTCAGTGCATAGATGCAGTTAATGAGGTCGCCCAGGAAGAGTGTGAAGAAGAGAGAGGGGCCTGGGACGGATCCCAAGATCCCTACTATTTAAAGGGTTGAATGAGTGAAGAAAGTCCCCATTGGAACTGAAAGAGAATTTCAAAAGGAGGGGAACTAGGAGAAAGTAGTATCACACAGGCGAGGAAGAAGATATTTCAAGGAGAATTGTTCGAGCCAAGAGGTCAGACAAAGACTAGCGTGGTATCAGAACTGAACGGGCTGATATCCCTGAGACTTGAGCTATGTGGACTGGTGACCATGGAGGACTGGCTGCTGGCTTGAAGGTTGACTCACACCCAAATGTGGATGTATTTATAATTCAAAATGGAAAAGAATAGACAGATGCTAAGAGAAACGAGGTGTCAACAACATATAATGGATAGAGTAGTTAAGCATATAGACTTAAGAAAATAGTAAAGCTTTTGGCATGTCGCTCATTGGTGAACAGAAATGAGATTTGATAGCAAGAATGTGAGCAAAAGATAAGTGAGAATTTGGTATTGAGAAGAAGGTGAGCAATAGGATTGCTGCTGTTAAAGGTACAAAGTCAAGGAAAGGTGTGCGTTTATAGATTCCAGATTGCAGGGAAACTGGATGCGTTTGCCAGAAAAGGAGGAGACCGTTGCGTTTGTACTTGTCAGGGTCCATGCCATTACCTGTTCACAGCACCTTTTGGAGACAGGCCAGCTGCTCTTCTTTGCCCCTGGCTTTGTAAGGACAGGGCCTTCCCAAAGGCGTTCTTGGTGAGGCCACGCCGGCCCTCTGTTCGTGGCACACACCCGCTCTCATCACGTAACTGTGACTGTGCCATCGCAGTGCAATAGCTACTTGGCATGTCGGGGAGGCTGGAATCAAGAGGCCCTTGATCAGAAAAGTTGGGCCTGTCTTTGGATTTGGCCAGAGGACTGGAGTTGGTGCCCTTGCCATTAACAGTTGACCTTGGACGAGGGTCCTTCCTCACTGGGACGTGATCCACTAATACTGCCCCGCCTCCCAGGGCCTTTGAGGGCAAAGTGGACCGGGCGGTGAGATAAGTGGTTGGGAATAGGGCTGCTGTATAAATCATGAGTTGGTGTCACTACAACGTTTCGGCGAGGAAAGCACACACTGTTCGTTATTCATGTTGAGTGCTTTTTTCCTAGAGATATAGGTAGTATGAGGCCAAGACCTAACTTTTGACCTGTGATGTATAATTCACAGTCATCACTGTTCAGGAACTGTGCAGAGGATAGAGAGAAGGAATCTAGTTACGTTTTAAAATGATGGGGAGGAGGAGGCTAAAGTATTGGGGAGCAGGGCTACTGCTTTAACTTCACAGCACATTGACACTGGTGGGGAGTTACTCGTCTTTTTCGGGGTGTGAGACATTCTGCCATAGGGGTAGCTAGCTCTTTCCCATCTTTAAAGAGTAAACTTTAACAAGCATGCTTAGGCTGTAATATGAGTGCTTGGTTAGCTCTAAGAACAGTATTTAGTTTATTTTTTAAATTCGTATTAAGTTTATTGAATACCAGGGTGGGGGGTTGTAAAGTCTTTATTTGGGTGTGTCACTGGAATGTGGTGGAATTTTAAAGTCCAGTAAGATTTATCAGTTCACTGTGATTCCGACAGATAAAGGAGGAGAGAAAGCAATGACCTTTAAAGCTGTTACATCCTTGTAATGACTTCATTAAGCTAACCTTATGCACTCTACTCTGCCGTGTTTTAATTTCCAAGTGAAACATCAGCGTGTTTGTGTTTTCAGCTATATTAAATTAGTATCTCTCTCTTTTTTTTTTTTTCCCTTTCAGAGAGCATTAGGTAATCAAAAGTCCACAGTAGTTGAATTCAGCAGTAAAGATGCCTCTGAAATTAACAGTGAGCAAGATAAAGAAAATTCCTTAATCAAAAGTGAACCAAGAAGAATTAAAATATTTGATGGAGGGCAAGTACAAATTTTACTTCTTAAATGTACATTTAAACTTACTTTTTAAATGTACATTTGCTTTCATGTGAATGAAGACTTACTAGTGCCAATTTTATATAAATGTTGCAGAGTTTCTCGGCTTATTAACAGAATCTTCATGGCAAAATATATGTTAGGTATTATGTTAAATAACTCCATTTTGATCAAGTAAATGATAACTATTTAGGAAACATTGTAGGTTCTAGGAGGCAGCTGAACACTCAATTTTCAGAGTGAACCCTGGGTTTCACATTGATTCATAATAAGGAATGGCCTGGAAAAAATCTGCTAAGAGAGATGAATTAATTGCCTCTTTGATATCTTTTGTGAATTTGGTTGTGAGAAAAATCATAACAGCCAATTGTAGTTAAAATGAAGTTCAGAAATATTTCAGTACTGACAGTTGTAACTGAATTTAACAATAACGAAACTTTTAGACAAGTGACTTAGAGGAACTATTTTAAAATTAAACCTGGTATTGAATAAAGTTGCTTGAATTGAATTAGCTATTACAGTATTGTGTTGCTTTGAAAAGCTGGAATATTCTGTTACTTGTACGTGCATAACATTTATATTGATTGAGTGTAAATATTGTGCCTTGTTTTATTTTTTAGGTTGAATTTTAATCATCAATATTTTCTCCAAGACATAGTATCCAGTTGCTTTATTCATTTTTTTTCTTTAAATTAGATACAAATCAAATGAAGAGTATGTATATGTCCGAGGCAGGGGAAGAGGAAAGTACATTTGTGAAGAATGCGGAATCCGTTGTAAGAAACCTAGTATGTTAAAGAAACACATACGAACTCATACAGATGTCCGCCCCTACCACTGCACTTACTGTAACTTCTCCTTTAAGACTAAAGGTATGAGATACCATTGCTTCATAGTCCTTTATTATATGCATTAAGTCAGTAGAGCCAAGACCCAGCTTTACATATTATTTGACCAACGATGTCGTAGTTTAAATAGACTAATATAAATTATACCTTGTTAGCATCATGTTTTTATTTCTTTATATATTTCTAGACCTCAGATTTTAATTACATACTTTTAGAATATATGTAATAAATATGACATTCGAAAAGGAGCAAGTGCCCTTTTTTCTTTTACTCCCCAAATTACAGTTGTATAACATGATGACTAATACATTTTCAAAATTACTTATTTTGGGGCCAAAGAAGGAAAAGAAATTTTTGTGATCACAAGTAAATGCATTTCAGTGCTAAAAGATTAAAGACAAAGATTAATAAGTACAGTAAAATTATACTGATTACATTCATGTTTTATTATCTAATTTTAGTCATGCATAGCCATTTCTTTTGTTTTCCATGAAACATTGATTTTACCCAAATTCTGTTGAATTTCAGTTTCAAAGTTTTATACTGTTTAATTATTACAGAACTCAGAACTAGTAGTTAAAGTTAGATTTAGTACCATTTCTATACTCTTTATATGTTCTTATTTTAATTGTAAGGCTTTATTATAGTTAAGATAATTTTACCTTCTGCAAATTTCCTGTTACATGTAATGAATGCGCTATTGTAAAATGTTTGCTTTCTCCATTAGGTTCCTTGTTTATGGATTATTGTATAAAAATTAGTTGCTTGAGGCTTCAATTTCATATACCACCCTTTACAAAATAAGACTCTCCCAAATACAAGGCAGTGTGATCATAAAATTATTTGTCTGAAAGGACAAAATCTATGAAAAATATTTAATCAGTAACTTTTTCACAGAACTACTTTATTTTTATCCCTTCTAGTTAACATTTGCTTTTTTCTTATTGTACTGGTTGACTTTGAAGTTTCTGTTTTAAAGATTGATCAATTCTTCAGCAAAGTTTATTACCTTTTTTGGCTACTGTTTATTGGCATTTAAGGAGAGTTATAATGTATAGCAACTAAGTAGCTTCTAATTAGCTCCCCTTAAATGCCAGTAATACCTGAAACAGGAGTGATGGGGGAAAACAAAACCATGATCCAGATAGCCTTGAATATTTCTAAAGTTTCAAGAAATCATGAGTTGGGAGCAACCGTGATTCTGTCTTTCTTGGTATATAGAGAAGTTCCTTCTGGAAATGGAGAGTGCATTTCAGGATGATTTTCCTGATCTTGTGGGAAGGCTTTGATAGGATTAAATGGCTTGATCTTTTAACCCAATTCATGGCTTTTACACTGATTTTGATCCAATGATTATGAAATGCCCGTCTGTTAAATAATTTCCAATGTGAGACCAGGAGATCAGCAGTAGCCCAGTATTTACAAATAAAAGATGACCAGGTACAAAGTGATGTTACCAGATAAAAGAGGATCAAGGTATAATGTGAAATGGGTGTTTCTCGGTAGAAGGAGGGAAAGGAATCAGGATATTTTAAAGGTGTATTTATAAGGGCAAGAAAGGAAGGAAAAGGTAGATGTGGAAAACCAAATGGAACCACAGAGATTTCTTGGCAAAGAAAAATTTCATGAATCATCAAGTATGAATCCTAGTGAGATAACTCAAACCAGCATCATGTAGAATTTTAGATAAATGTCTGTTAAGTGGTGGACGGGGCATTGTGATCCGTGAAGAGTGAGCAGTGCATGTTAGCAGTCTTCCTGTCTGTCATTTCTCAAACATGCCACACATGTGAGTTTACATTAAACTTTCTGTTTTGTCAGATTGTTCATTGGAATTATGTGATAAATACTTATTTAAACAAAGCTACCCAAGCTAAGGAGCCTGGTGAAGAAAATGTCAGAAATTCACTATTTCCCTATTCTCCTCAGGGCAATTCTCTTTTCTGTGGTCAGCTTCTTTGTAGAAGTCCACCTTTTGTGAATGCATGTGGAACAGATTCCATAGTACCTTGTAAAGGCAGCTAACTAATAAAAGTCTTGTTTTTTGATGAGACTGTAGATTTTGCCCTACTCTGATTGATTTGGTTTTCCCAAGCAGTTCACCTCTACTTCTTATTGGATGTGTCTGATTATTAGCAGAAAGGAAGAGTGATGGGGCAGCATGCCCTGTAAATAGGAGTATGCAAAGATAGCATTTGCTCTGTCCTCCTAGACTTTGATGCTTCTGATGGTCATGCTTGGAAATCTGTGCTTCATCATTTGTCCTCTCAGTTTATTTTATGAATGCATTTTCAAACCAGTTTTAATTGATTTGTCTTCATTATTCTACTTTAAAGGTCAGTCAGCAGAAAATACACATTGAGCTTACATCTCTTTAGGATTTAGGCCCATGTATATCACAGAAAGTTGGGCTGTCCCTATATATAGCTAGAGGAACCCAGAAACAAAAGCTTCCTGCTTTCCAGAGGATTTAATGTTTATTAAATCTGTTGAAAAATGTATTGTGTTAAATTAATGCACCAAGTTTACAGCATTGCTAGGGGATATTTGCATTTTAATATCGTGTTCTGGATATGAAATGCAAATTGCTGTATTTTAAATTATTTACAAAGTTGGTTAATAATAAGTAATAGCTCAAGCTATGAGAAAATATGCTTATTAAGAACTTATATTCCCAAATTTGCCTCCTTACAATTATGCATCTATCTTTTAGAAAACAAATGACCTCTATGACTATCTATTTAAGGAACAAAAGCATTTTGAAAGAACTATTAGTGGACCATGTAATTTGGTTTGTAATATTGTCATCATACTAGAAAGTGTTTTGACTTGTAAATGGAAATTTCAGCCACAATAAGATGGGAAAACTAGTCATAACTTTTAATATGAAAATTTTGAAGCATACAGAAAAGTAGATATTTGTATAATGAGCACCAGTATACCCATCATCTGTTAATAGTTGTTAACATGTGGCCAAATTTGCTTCATGCTTTATTTTAAAATAAATGTCAGACATGGCCAATTATTTAAGCTGGACATTATCTGTAGAATCACAGAGGTCAGGGTTTGCTGGATCCTAGTATCTAGTCTGGGCCCCCTCTTTCACTTGAACCTGTTAAGCCCCAAGCTCTGGGATGTTGTGCATACTAACTAGTGCAAGAAGTGGCCTAAGCAGGTGTGACCAGATCCACCGGCTTAGTGAATTTTTAGTGGAATTGAAGTTCTATAAATATTGCAGTTTCACTGGTCTTCTAGCTACCGCAAGATTTGGCTCCAAGTCTGGACCAGTGATTCAGACATGTTTAGCTCTTCTAAAGGTTTATTCTCAAATACTAATATGCCCCTGCTCACCAAACCCAGCATTTAGATTTTGTTTCTTTTCAAAAGAGGTGATTTTCCCTTCTTGGCAGTTGTGGGTGTGTGTGGCGTTATCCACTCAAGCTGCTTGTTATCCTCTAGAGAATCTGAGTTCTCTCCCTCTATTAATGATCACTGTGGGCCAGCATGCCCAATGGTTCCCAGCATAACCCGGTGATGCTTACAGGGGTCAATATACCAGCTGCCAGAGAAAACCCCCCTTTAGGGTTATTGTTAGGAGACTTTTAGTCAGAAGGGTGAAGTGAAATTAATGCAGAAAATTGTTTCTCTTGTTCCAAATACACAGAAATACTATTTATAATACAACAACTAACTATAGTTTTGAATAGATAGCCAAGCTTGAAATTTAGAAAGACAGATCTCAGATAACAGAAATAAAAAAGAAACTCCAAACTAGCATGGTGAACAGATATGGAAAAAAAAAACGTCCATAAGGGCATCAAGCCAGATATATGCCCACAGACCCGGGGATTCATACTGGTCCTAGAATGGAGTCTAAGGCCTCTGAAAGAATCCTGGCTCACCTGTCCAGTGTCTTTGGATCATGTAGGGGAAAAGCTCTCTGCTAAAAAACAAATCCCTATACCTATGCCATGCCAAAAAGATCCCCAGATTCATCCAGAATTAGTGGAATGAAGTTTTTCAAGTCTAAGGCAGAATCACCTGGAAAACCAACATGTAGAGATGTCTACAGCCCAGGGTACTTACAACTTCATGCAGAACCATCTTGCTCAAGATAAGTTTACAATAAAAACTAAGAAGTGTACAAGGAAGTAAAATACTATGAGGGAAAGCCAGCAAAAACAGCCTGGGGAGAATTCAGAAGCCACAGGTCACAGTGCAATCTGAAAGGGACTTTAAGTGTGTATAAAATCTTCTATGAAATAAATAAGGACTAGAGAATAGGAACCATAAGGAAATGGTAGACATGATCAAAGTAGAGGAGATTATTGCTTAATGGTAATTAAGTAATAATCTGAATAATAAATCTTCTTTATTATTACTTAATAACAGGGTTATTACGACATACAGATGCCAGTATTTTCTTTTGAACGAATTTTAGTCATTGGAATTGTGTAACCAGTCTGTACTTTCACTTGAAATAGGAATGGAATTTGCCAGTATTGACAAATGCAATAGCAAAATACTACTATGTAAGCTTAGTAAACATTCTTTTCCCTTAAGGAAATCTGACAAAACACATGAAGTCCAAGACACATAGCAAGAAATGTGTGGATTTAGGCGTCTCAGTAGGTTTAATAGATGAACAAGATACAGAAGAATCAGGTAAGGCTTTATTCCATATTTTTCATAAATGCTATTTACAGTGTACTCTTTCTTTTTTTTGCATCCATACTCTTCTTTCCATTCCCACTGACTTTGCTCAGTTCCTATTTTCATTGCCTCTTATTTATCCTGTGTGATAGACTCCTGATCAGTTTCCCATCTTTACTTTGTCTTCCTTCCTTTTAACATCTATCCCTACTGACGTTACGTTAATCTTCTGCAGCATGTGTCTGATCATACTCTCCCTCCGCTCCGAGTCTTCCATTGGTTTCCATTTGCCTACCAAGAACAGTATGAGCCACTTGACCTCCAAGTAATTCCTCAAAATCCTTTCTAGTCTGACGCCCACCCGCTTCTCCTCCTGTATCCCTCATCTTTCTCTCTCTTCACCTGCCCCACCGCTTGAGTGTCCCGCTTCCGTGACGCTGATCCGGCTCTCTGCCTGTACCCCTCGGTCCCCGCAGAAACGCGGCTCCCCGTCTGCACCCGGTCTAAATCTTATTTTCCTCCAAGATCCAGCTCAAATCCACCGCTGTCACGAAGCCTTCTCTGATTTTTTCCCTTGCCACAGCACTTGTGGAAAGCAATTGTTCTCTTTTCTCGACACCTGTAATATTCTAGAGTTTGCTCCGTGAAAGTAATGAATCCCTTTCTGCTTTGTTTTTATTGTGATTTACATGCTTCCTCGCTCACCTCCTCACTGAGATTCTCAAGCATGTCATGAGTAGAATTCATGCCTGAGTAATAACTCATGGCCACCCACAGTCCTCAGTGCAGCGCCTTGCTCAGGGCAGCTGCTCTGGAAATATTTGTGGCATAAAGTATTCGTTTGCTTCCCGGAATTGTTTATTGTCTTGAAAAGGTTAACTGGTTGTTTTCTTAACAATGTTAGCTCAACAACTAGAAGTATTTATCTCTAACCAATTTTGAGGAGAAATAAACCTGTTCATCTATTCTGACTAATCAGACAGTAGAATTTTATTCTTGTAAGGCATTTTGTTTTAACCCAAGAATTTAGCAACAAAAGAGATACATTGTTTTTTTTTAAGTTGTCCCATTGCTTTTTTGAAAAATACCCTAAATTAAACATTTACCTGCTTGCTATAGTTTAGTTAGTATGTACTAGTTTGATGTAGAAAAAATTTCCAAAGAGAAAATGGTGATGACATCTTTGAAAATATAGGTAAAAAAAGCAAATGCTTTTCATTCCACCTGACAACAGTTAGCACACTAGATGAACCAGCCTGAATTTGTTTCTAAATATTCAAGAGAAGTGACTCATATCGTAAGTGCTACAGTTGATATGATTTAGTATTTTAAGCATAAGGAAAGGATTGCCTTAAATGTTAATTACTGGCAATAAATGGATGTGTTTTTGAGGAGAAGATAATTATAACAAACTTAGGACAAAAAGGAGGTTCTTAGTGTTTTATAGACACTTTGATACTCTGATACATATTGGGAATGGCAATATCAGGATTTAAAAGTAATATGTCAAATTAACATATGTGTAACTTTTTTGTCCTAGGAACAAAAGTATTAAAACTGATTTTCGAATGGCTAGGAATTGAATTCTGTGTTGGTGTCTTTATTTAAAGACACACATTTAATAAAATTAATATACCTATAATTCACTTCTAATATAAATAGTCTGTTTGATTTATTTTCTGCTCTTTGTAATCCTGCAGTAAATTAACTACCATAAGTATTTAAGTGAAAAAAATCTCTCCTCATTACTTATTTGCTTTATTGCTGTTACACTGAGCAATTCAGAATTAAAAGGCTAGGAAAAATGAGTAAGGGTTTCAGTGAGTATATTTATCACGCACAGACGAGGAGAAGCTCAAAGTAAGCGCTGTAACATGTAACACTAATTTCTGAAAAAGGTATAAATGTTAAAAGCATTATTATTACAATATATACTCTTAAGTGTTTTACTTTTTCTATAAAATGAGTCTTACAAAATTAAGTAAATGTCTGTAGAAATCCACTGAATTGTCAGGGGAAGCTTGTGTTTATATCCCAGATTTCCTCAGGTGAATCAAGCGCAGTATCCATGAATTATCAGCATCATTCCATTGGCTGACTGACGACCTTACACTATCTCCCATTCATTTTTGTCATTTCTCACCCCATTCCAGAAGCGCTGGAAGCAGGTTTTAGGTTACAACTCAAACTTAATGGCCCTAGTTCCCAATTCAGTTGAGATCCTCTGATAAAACTCTAGGTAGCTTTACCTGTTTTTCTGTGTGTGTGTGTGTGTTTTTAATTGCTGTATTTATTGGTAATACTCTCAGGTTTTTTTCCTGGTTTTTATTCAGTAGTAAACTACAGCACTTCGGTGGATTTTGCCAACTGCTATTTTATACCAGAGGCCTCATGTTTCTTTATAAAATGCCAACAAAACATATTCCTTCACTTTGGCTTTATTATAGGCTTGCAGTGAAGGCAGTAAATGGTCGGTATTTATTGTTTGAAACAAATGGTCTTGCTTTGCCTTTATTGTTGTCTTCTGTTCTTCTAAAAAATATTTTGAGATTTTTTTTAATACAGTTGGTATTACAAAGAGTTTTATTATATGCACTCATGTATTCACACCAGAATTGGTGATTATATTTTCTTTCATTTGCTTTAAGTCTTTCTCTTAAATTCAGTGTATTTGGGGTTGTGGGTTGGGGGGGAAGCAAGCTGAATAAAAATCACACATTAGGTGCAATGTCCCTTACTTACCCTTGCATGTCGCTCTCCCCAGAGGCAAATAGTAACCACACTTAGGGATTTTCTTTCAGTTCATTTACCATATATGTGCCTATCCACACATAACACGTGGGTTTTAAGTTTGTATTCCAAATTTGCATAGACACCATCACTTTACATGTAGATACCTAGAAAATTAATTTTGCTTTATAATTTTAAATTGTTCTGTAAAACAGTTTGTATTTCTGCACATCCTTAACTGTATCGGATAACTGTGTGAATTTTAATTTGGGACCAATGTGATGGATGACGGCTTGCTGCTTTATTTATGTGTTCTTGATTAGTATCCTAAGGTTGGATCTTTGGGACGTAGTTTCATGCCGTTAAACTGATGGCAGTGAGAGGTGGGATCTTGCCGAGCCACTCTTCAGCTGTCTGTGCTTTTAGAGAGGGAGGCCTGGAAGCCGGCAATGTGATGCCGCATGTCTGCAGGGTAGACTTGTTTTCTAGTCCAACACCAGCCTAGAACATAGTAGGTATTCTTTTTCACTCTGCTTTGCTCATTCTCCTCATCTTCCCAGTCTCTATACGTGGTGCCCAGGGCCATGATTTCTAAGCTCTCCTCTTTTCTGTCTGTGCCCCTTCTCTGGCAGTCTCATCCAGTCCTCTGACTTTTAAATGCCACCTATATGCTGATGATTCCGTATTTACTCCAGACCTGCATGTCCATCTGCCTACTCACCGTCTCCTCTTGGATGTTCTAATGGACACCTAGAACCTGATGTGCCCCAAACCCCTGGTTGACCCCTTTCCTCTTAAGACGCATGTTTCCCTGTGGTTTTTTCCCCTCATCCTTTCAGCTGTTGCACTGAAATCTTGAAGTCTTGTCTGATGTCCTTTGCCTCCAATCCATCAGTAAAACCGTCGCCTCCTCCTTCAAAATGCATTCGGAAAAGTGCTTTGGGTCACCTGTGGCACCCAGCTCTGGTCAAAGCCACCATCCTGTCTTCTGAGCTGCTTGCAGTAGCCCCTGATGATCTCTGGAGTTCAACCGCTGTCTCTTCACAGGCTGCTTCCGACACAGCAGCCAAAGTGGCTTTTTAAAACGATGTTACTCTGCTTAAAACCCTCCATCAGCCTCCTGGCTTGTTCAGAGCTGTGGTCTGTGCCCCCTGCGAGCTCTCTGCCCCCACCCCACCCCACCCCCCTCCGCCCACTTCCTCACTGGGGGCTGGAAGGCATGCCATCATCTCTCAGCGCTCTGCTCAGATGTCACCTCATCAGGGAGGCCTTCCTGAACCGCCCGAGAAGAAAGGAAACCCCTGCCCCTCTCATCGCCCACCCTACTCACACCCCCGACCTGCTTTTTTTCCTGTATGGCACTTAATCACCACGAGGTATGTATGTATTATCTGTTCCTTTCAACTAGAAAATAGAACAGGACAGGCATCTCCTCGCGCTCGCCGCTCTATCACTTGCTGGGGCTGTTACTAGCAAGTCATAGGCAGTAAACAGTTGTAGATTGAATGAAGGACTGGGAAATGTGACCTTTTTCTGTCAGGAAATAACTCAATATTGTTGTTTTTCAAATATTTATTCATCTTCCATTAAATTCGTTCACTGTGATGAGATGGTAGCCATAATACATTATTTAACGCCTTTACTTATGAATAGCCTTTACCAGATGTGGCCACGGTATTATAGGTATTTGACACAGGTATTATCAAAGAGGTGATGGCCATTCGTTTGTTTCTTGGTTATTTATGGGTTATCAGAGCAGAAGACTAGCGGATATTTTAAGCTACCCTGACCATTCCATTTCTTCATCCTCAGTAATGATCTGCCCAGACTGATAAGTATCTGTGGCCGTTTTTCAGTGGTTCCAGAGAAGAGTTTGTTCTCTTTCTGATGGATTCCTTTTCTGGATTTAGCGCGGCAGCTGCTGTCCAGTATGTGCAAAGTCACTGCCCTCAGGAGCTCCTCGCCTGAGGCTGTGATGCTGGAATGTTGAGTGAGCCCAGCCTGGCCAGGGTCCACTCCCCAAGGCTGGGATCTGGGGAGGACAGAGATACCTGGTCGGCAACAGAGGGATGACTGGGATGGTATCCCAGGAGAAAGGAAAAGAAGGGAATATAGAAAAAAATGTATTTATCCATATGTCACTTTGTTCGAAAAAATATTGATGAGAGGGGATGGGGTAAAGGATTCTGGACCCAGGGAGTTGTTAGGCAAAACCCCGGAGGTTGGGAGAGGGGTGGAGGGTGTTAAGAGTGTAAATGAGGCAGATGAGATGAGAGCACTGGGCAAGCTGCGGGGGTCGGGGTCCTGCTGTACAGGAGAGTTTCAGCATGGTCCTTTAAGAAAGTCAGAGGGATTGGGGTTGTTTTTTTTTTAAATCATCTAAAATAATTTAAAGTCACTGCTGTTTTAGTTCCATATATATATGAAAAAGCTGGCTTAAAACCCAACATTCAAAAACAAAGATCATGGCATCCAGTCCCATCACTTCATGGCAAATAGATAGGGAAACAATGGAAACAGTGACAGACTTTATTTTCTTGGGCTTCAAAATCACTGCAGATGGTGACTGCAGCCATGAAATTAAAAGACACTTGACAGCCCCACCCCCCTCCGCCCACTTCCTCACTGGGGGCTGGAAGGCATGCCATCATCTCTCAGCGCTCTGCTCAGATGTCACCTCATCAGGGAGGCCTTCCTGAACCGCCCGAGAAGAAAGGAAACCCCTGCCCCTCTCATCGCCCACCCTACTCACACCCCCGACCTGCTTTTTTTCCTGTATGGCACTTAATCACCACGAGGTATGTATGTATTATCTGTTCCTTTCAACTAGAAAATAGAACAGGACAGGCATCTCCTCGCGCTCGCCGCTCTATCACTTGCTGGGGCTGTTACTAGCAAGTCATAGGCAGTAAACAGTTGTAGATTGAATGAAGGACTGGGAAATGTGACCTTTTTCTGTCAGGAAATAACTCAATATTGTTGTTTTTCAAATATTTATTCATCTTCCATTAAATTCGTTCACTGTGATGAGATGGTAGCCATAATACATTATTTAACGCCTTTACTTATGAATAGCCTTTACCAGATGTGGCCACGGTATTATAGGTATTTGACACAGGTATTATCAAAGAGGTGATGGCCATTCGTTTGTTTCTTGGTTATTTATGGGTTATCAGAGCAGAAGACTAGCGGATATTTTAAGCTACCCTGACCATTCCATTTCTTCATCCTCAGTAATGATCTGCCCAGACTGATAAGTATCTGTGGCCGTTTTTCAGTGGTTCCAGAGAAGAGTTTGTTCTCTTTCTGATGGATTCCTTTTCTGGATTTAGCGCGGCAGCTGCTGTCCAGTATGTGCAAAGTCACTGCCCTCAGGAGCTCCTCGCCTGAGGCTGTGATGCTGGAATGTTGAGTGAGCCCAGCCTGGCCAGGGTCCACTCCCCAAGGCTGGGATCTGGGGAGGACAGAGATACCTGGTCGGCAACAGAGGGATGACTGGGATGGTATCCCAGGAGAAAGGAAAAGAAGGGAATATAGAAAAAAATGTATTTATCCATATGTCACTTTGTTCGAAAAAATATTGATGAGAGGGGATGGGGTAAAGGATTCTGGACCCAGGGAGTTGTTAGGCAAAACCCCGGAGGTTGGGAGAGGGGTGGAGGGTGTTAAGAGTGTAAATGAGGCAGATGAGATGAGAGCACTGGGCAAGCTGCGGGGGTCGGGGTCCTGCTGTACAGGAGAGTTTCAGCATGGTCCTTTAAGAAAGTCAGAGGGATTGGGGTTGTTTTTTTTTTAAATCATCTAAAATAATTTAAAGTCACTGCTGTTTTAGTTCCATATATATATGAAAAAGCTGGCTTAAAACCCAACATTCAAAAACAAAGATCATGGCATCCAGTCCCATCACTTCATGGCAAATAGATAGGGAAACAATGGAAACAGTGACAGACTTTATTTTCTTGGGCTTCAAAATCACTGCAGATGGTGACTGCAGCCATGAAATTAAAAGACACTTGCTCCTTGGAAGAAAAGCTATGACCAACCTAAACAGCATATTAAAAAGCAGAGACATTGCTTTGCTGACAAAGGTCCATATAGTCAAAGCTATGGTTTTTCCAGTAGTAATGTATGGATGTGAGAGTTGAACTATAAAGAAGGCTGAGCGTCAAAGAACTGATGCTTTTGAACTGTGCTGGAGAAGACTCTTGAAAGTCCCTTGGACTGCAAGGAGATCGAACCAGTCCATCCTAAAGGAGACAAACCCAGAGTATTCACTGGAAGGACTGATGCTGAAACTGAAGCTCCAGTACTTTGGTCACCTAATGCGAAGAGCTGACTCATTAGAAAAGACCCTGATGCTGGGAAAGATTGAAGGCAGGAGAAGAAGGGGACAACAGAGGATGAGATGGTTGGATGGCATCGCTGACTCAATGCACGTGAGTTTGAGCAAGCTCCGGAAGTTGGTGAAGGACAGGGAGGCCTGGTGTGCTGCATTCCATGGGGTTGTAAAGAGTCGGACACGACTGAGCGACTGAACAACTATATATCTGACTTTTGCTTCCCAGCTGGCTCAGAGGTGAAGAATCCGCCTGCCAATGCAGGAGACATGGGTTCAGTCTCTGGGTTGGGAAGATCTAGAGGAGAAAATTATCCAGTATTCATGCCTGGAGAATCCCATGGACAGAGGAGCCTGGCGGGCTATAGTCCACGGGATCACAAAGAGTCAGACACAACTGAGCAACTATGCACACGCCCATACACATCTGACTTTTAATCTGGATTATTTTCTCAAATATTCTTGAAACAAGGAAGCACTAATAGTAGAGTTTTTAATCCCTGCCCCCTTGGAATTTTCATTGCCAAGCTTTTGTTTGCTTTTTCTTTCTGCCCCGCTGTTTTATTTTGTAGTGGGAATTTAGACAGTAATGACTGAAAGACACATGATTTCTTTAAGTGGATAGTCCCATTTGGCAACCACAGTAATAATACCATAGAGCAAAAATCTTTTTCTGGAAGGGTGTTTTTATACACAGAATACCTGAAGGTGTCAGCATCCCTCCTTCTCCACCAGGTGGAGTTTAAAGGTTTGGGTGGATAGTTAGTAAGACTTTGTCCTCATCCATCCAGTTTCATATGTATAAATGTATAATGACTCACTCAGAAGCCTTGCTGTTCGTTTATTAAATCAGGGAGCTTTATTTCTCTTGGGCTTCATTTCTGCTCTGACTCAGCAGCACCACAAGGTAGATTTCCCTGCAGAATAGACCATCTAAAAGCCAAGGACTCGATTTGTTCCTGCCTTCACATTTCTGCATGTGTTTAAAACCTTGCCTTTATCAATTCCATAAGGATGTTTTTTAGGAAGAGTGGTGTATGTTATGATGTGTTTCATTTCAGGATCAGTTTTATTTTCCAAGAAAAAATATAAGTTATCAGCCATACTAATGTAGCAGAAGTATAGTGGCTGACTTAAAATAGGAGGGAGAATAGCATTTTCAGCTCTCCCAGTTTTAATCTAATTGAAATGTACATCTGCTGATGGGAAGGTCAGGTCCAGAAGCTGCTCCGGGCAGAGTGGTCTCAAGTGCTGGCTTCTCGCCCCCACTGCTTCCTTGTCTCCCGTAGGAGTGTCCCAGGCCCCTCATCGCGCCAGGAAACCCCCCCCTTCTCAGGAGCAGGCTCACGGCCACCATCACCAGATTCCTGCCTGACCGTGTATTCCTTGTTTTCCGGAAAACAAGTGGTGAAACTGCCCTTGTGTAATGTAGGGTCTTTCCACATGTTAGCTCGCTGTCTCTTTCCCTTTAACCGTGAACAGTCTTGCTCAGCACTTCGGTGGTGTCCTGATATCCTTTCTCGTCCTTTTAATCTAACTCTGGTGTTAAGCCCAGTGCACGTCTAGAAACTTCACTAGGATTTCCATCTGCTGCGTGCCTACCTAAACATTCAGGGAAATGCCAAGGTTTGGCTAGCAGTTAGCAGTTTCTTTCCTGTGTCCTAAAGGGAGTGATTCCAGGGGCTCTTCCGATGCCTTCCATTTGGCCCTCGGAGATGCATTCATCCAGGGACGTTACTGATCGACTGGATGAAAAGTACAAGTTTGAAATTACTGAGTAAACTCCTACCAGCAGAATCTCCTTTGTCACCTGCTGCTGCTGCTGCTAAGTCACTTCAGTCGTGTCCGACTCTGTGCGACCCCACAGATGGCAGCCCACCAGGCTGCCCCATCCCTGGGATTCTCTAGCCAAGAATACTGGAGTGGGTTGCCATTTCCTTCTCCAAAGCATGAAAGTGAAAAGTCAAAGTGAAGTCGCTCAGTGTCCAACTGAGTGACCCCATGGACTGCAGCCTACTAGGCTCCTCCATCCATGGGATATTCCAGGCAAGAGTACTGGAGTGGGGTGCCATTGCCTTCTCCCCTTTGTCACCTAGGTTTTCCTAAACAAGTGGAGATTTCTCAGTTGTGCAGCTAGATTACAGATGCCACCAGATAGCACAGTGATTAAAGACAAGTAGGCAGGTTCAGGAGCAACTGGTGCCCTCACACATCATCTTGATCAATGCGAAGATTTGTGACGTTAACTCTTCTCTAGATGCTGAATAAAATTTCACATGGACAGCAGGGACGTGCTGTCAGAAGTGGGGTCCTGGAGCACTTTAGGAAGGACGGTTAGAGTCAGCACACTCGATGAAAGTCACGTAAGCCTTAACAGCCAGTGCTCACAGGAGATGCGAGAACTTGCTCCAGATATTTAAGCCTTGATTAATCTCAGACATCTGGGAAATGGGCATAAACTTTTTAAAGGAAAAAACCCACAAGGATGTTATTTGGGAGAATCTGATTCTGAATGCCAGAGTTTGCTGAATAGCAACCAGAAACCTAAGGATTGTGTTTTTAGGTTTATTGGAAAAATTGAGGGAGGGGCAGGGGGCACTTGGTCTTAAATTTAATTGATCTTTTCTGTAGCACACATAATCATCAAGAAATATCATCTCTGAGCTTTCACTTATTCAACAAAATTAAAGGCTCTCTAAAGGCCAGTGTTGCTACAGAGTATCCCACCATAATATTTATTTGAAAAATCATAACTGTTTGGTAGTGTCTTGGTCAGCTTCTGGCTTTTTTGGGAAGAGTCCAGGCCTTTTTATTCCATGTTCATATTTAATTATTCCTTTATATTTGCCTTGTTTATTTTCATCAGAGATTTACTCTAGATGTATTTCTACTTATCTACAGTATTTCTTCTCCTGCTATCATCTCCAGCCTTTTTCTTTTTTTGTGGAATGTTCTAAACCTGTTTTCTCGTCTACCAACTCTTTACCCCAAATGTCATACACCAGCCTAATGTGTGTGTTTCCTGGCTGATGGAGCACTTACTGTAGGTCACTGTGGAAGTGTTGTGATGAAGGACCAAATACTCCTGAGCTGTTGACTCTTGACTCCCCTTAGCAACGTGGGCTGTATAGGCTGCCCGTCTTATCCTTCAGCAGATAAATTCTTGTTCTCACTTTTCAAATGGAGTGAATTTAGAGATGTTGGGAAGCATTTATTCTGAATTAAGCAGAGGGGACTGTAATCTTATCTAAGGCAGCCATTAAACATTGGACATCTGCCATCTCAAGTTTCCATTTAGTTTAAACCTAGCACCTCAAGCTGTAATTATAGTAGGTGCTTATGAAAAGTCTTACCCTCCAGCCAGCTGCACGCCTGCCTGTAATCTTGCCATGCAAAATTATATAGTCTCGAATTTTGTCCCAGTGTTCTTGGGATCTTAGTAAATACTTCTTTCGTATTCACCTTTTGTATCAAAAAATCACACTGCTGGCTGTTTGCTTTTTATGCCCTGATCCAAAGAATGTTTTCGTCAACAGACTGCTGGGCTTCAATGCTATGAATGTTAATGTGTGCCCTTCACTGCCAGGCTGGGAGAACCATTCAGAGTGGCAAAGTGCAACTGGAAACACTGTTCTGTTGGTGATGAAGTTCTTAGGATGGTGTACGTAAGAAGAAGCGGTTAGATCCCAGGACTTAAAACCTGTATCACATTTACCCTTAAGATTAGTGAAGAACTAAATGAAATTCTTTCAAAACGAAATTACCTGTAGGATATGTTTTTGTCACTGGGATGTTCGCAGAAGATATTTTTATTCCTTTTAAGAAAAACCCCCATGCACAATATGAAACCATGATAGGTCTTTCAGTTAAAATAAAGAAGTGTTCATGTCAGTAGTGAGCAACACAGATAGGACTGCCTTTTGGTTTACTTCCTACAGTTAGCAAACGTTAAACTCTGGCCCATTATTTAAGATGAAAACATAGTTTAACAAAACTCCATTATTGCTGTAGTCGCATGAAAACATAGTTTAACAAAACTCCATTATTGCTGTAGTCGCATGCTTTAGAAAACTTTTCCCTCGTGTTGCCCTTGTTTGGATTTCAGAGAAATTATGAGGGACAAAGAGAGAGAGAGAGAAATTGCAACAACAGAACATTGATGGAGGAGGCGCCACTGACCTCCCATGGGAGCCAGTCTGAGGTTAGCCAGCCAGGCTGACCCCTGACTCAGCCAGCAGGGGTCGCTATTGTGCAGCAATGAGAGGGCAAGCCTGCAGCACATCTAACTGAATGAAATGGGATTTGGAAATACATCCATCTTCGGGAAAGTGGTTTGATGAGTTAATTTTGAAAAGCACTATGGCTGCACTGCTTACCTTCTTTATCCCTCATAAATTTAAATTTACAGAAAATAGAATTCACATTACAAATATGTAGAATCGTACTGGGTACTGGAAATTTTCCTTTATAATGAGTTGAGAGTGTGTCCAGGAGGAGGGAAATTAAATAGAACTTTTAGAAGCCATTTATCTATGAATTTATTAAATAAGTATGGGTTCCTTACTTCTGTTCTTGGGTCCCTGGGAGTTGCAGAGGGGTGGCCTACCGCTTTCACCCCACTGGAGTTCCAAATAGGAAAAGGAGTACGTCAAGGCTGTATATTGTCACCCTGCTTATTTAACTTATATGCAGAGTACATCATGAGAAACGCTGGGCTGGAAGAAGCACAAGCTGGAATCAAGATTGCCGGGAAAAGTATCAATAACCTCAGATATGCAGATGACACCACCCTTATGGCAGAAAGTGAAGAGGAACTAAAAAGCCTCTTGATGAAAGTGAAAGAGGAGAGTGAAAAAGTTGGCTTAAAAGCTCAACATTCAGAAAACAAAGATCATGGCATCTGGTCCCATCACTTCACGGGAAATAGATGGCAAACAGTGGAAACAGTGTCAGACTTTTTTGGGGGGGGGGCTCCAAAATCACTGGAGATGGTGATTGCAGCCATGAAATTAACAGACGCTTACTCCTTGGAAGGAAAGTTATGATCAACCTAGATAGCACATTGAAAAGCAGAGACATTACTTTCCTAACAAAGGTCTGTCTAGTCAAGGCTATGGGTTTTCCAGTAGTCATGTATGGACGTGAGAGTTGGACTGTGAAGAAAGCTGAGCGCCGAAGAATTGATGCTTTTGAACTGTGGTTTTGGAGAAGACTCTTGAGAGTCCCTTGGACTGCAAGGAGATCAAACCAGTTCATCCTAAAGGAGATAAGTCCCGGGTGTTCATTGGAAGGACTGATGCTGAAGCTGAAACTCCAGTACTTTGGCCACCTCATGAGACTCACTGGAAAAGACTCTTATGCTGGGAGGGATTGGGGGCAGGAGGAGAAGGGGATGACAGAGGATGAGATGGCTGGATGGCATCACCGACTGGATGGACGTGAGTTTGAGTGAACTCCAGGAGTTGGTGATGGACAGGGAGGCCTGGCGTGCTGCGATTCATGGGGTCGCAAAGAGTCGGACACAACTGAGCTACTGCACTGAACTTAACTGAACATTCCCTGTAGCTCAGATGGTAAAGAGTCTGCCTGCAATACAGGAGACCCGGGTTTGAACCCGGGGGTCAAGAAGATCCCCTAGAGAAGGGAATGGCTACCCACTCCAGTTTTCTCGCCCGCAGAATTCCATGGACAGAGGAGCCTGGCAGGCCAGGGCCCATGGAGTCGCAGAGTCAGACACGCCTGAGGAGCTAACACTGCTACTACACTGTACATACCAAGGAAGGAAGGGTTGTCAGAGTGTATCTGATTGGAATAATGATGTGGCTCTTAAAAAAAAACCTGTTTCTAAGTTCTGGCTTCCCACTGTATTTAAGTCGCTTAACTTCCTTGTGTAAGATGAGTTTAGTGTCTGGTCTGCCACAAGTGGCTGTCAGGCTTAAACATGACAATCCAGTAAGATATTGGCAAGCTGCTTCTGTAAAAGACCTGATAATAAATATTCTAGGCTTTATGGGCCACACAGTCTCTGTCATGACGATGAAACTCAGTGAGTGTGGCACAAAAGTTGCCATAGACAGTATATCAACAGTGGGCCTGGCTGTGTTCCCGTAA
Source organism: Cephalophus harveyi (assembly GCA_006410635.1). Lineage (NCBI taxonomy): Eukaryota > Metazoa > Chordata > Mammalia > Artiodactyla > Bovidae > Cephalophus > Cephalophus harveyi. The sequence continues at coordinate 94,918 of SJYT01048986.1, forward strand.
AATTTTATGTGAAAGAACAGGGGGAGCCACGTGGGGCTTGGCAGCCCCTGATATATACTAGGAAGTCAGTGTCGTGTGCCGTCGTAGTTACTGAGCTCAGCAACAGCCTGTAGCAAAATGCACAGTGTCACAGGGTCAGAAATGGTAGCTTCCAGGGTAGTTAACACATCTGTGTCCTTGACCTTGCTGACTTGTGGTCGTGGGCAGGTCACTTTCCCGGTCTTCTAGCAGCACAGGTTCTGAGTCGATAGGAATAGTCTTCTATGGAGGTTAAGGGGACAACACAGTAATATGAAAGGGCTTTATTTTTTTTTTAAGCACAGATGCAGAGGGCAGAGGTGTGGGCTTTGTTTTGGTGCTCTGGGTATTTAGAAGGATGCCTTTGTCTCAGGCTTCTTTAAGGTATCTGTTGTATCTTCTTTCTGCCACTCTGGAATATCCACCCTGTTTAACAAGTATGGAATGACCCGAAACTCATTTTCAAGTTTCCAAATTTTGACAGTGGTCTTCCCCCTTCAGAAGCTTCGTGACCCCGTGCACACGGGGAGATAAACACTGTTCAGTCCTTATCTTGGGACAGAAAGCTGCAGGAAGGAACCCAGCTCTTCTGAAGTTCTCTGTGGGCTGCAGGCACGTGGCTGTGTCCAGGGAGAAGGCCAGGTCTAGAGACACCAGCGTTTTCCCACCCCTAATACTGCGAACCTTGATCCTGAAGTGTGTCATCCAGGCAAAGACAGATTAAAATGGAGCCAAGTAGTTTTACCTCCTTCCCCATGCAAAAGCATATGGTTTTCTTTACATACTCATGTAAATTGCATACACTGAAATTTAATATCTATATGTACAATTAAACATTTTAAAGATTTATAGTGTAACTGATTCTTAAACTTCCATGCTCACTGTAAAATACAGTGTATTTGTTGTGATATTTCAAAGGCTATCCGTTTGCTTTCTCCTTCGGGCTTGTATTTTACACATTCTACTCTTCGTAATAAAATAATTACTTGAAGCTTTTAATGTCTGTGTAAACATTCAGCTCCCTCATGCATATTTAGAAGCTAGGTTATTGAATATAATTCATTGATAACCTTCTTTCAGATCATTCTGTGGTTGGGTTTTTATAATATGACATTGGAATGTGGAGTGTTTAGCACAGACTCAGGAGCCTGGGTTTGAATCTTGGTTCTGAAACTTCTGAGCTGTGGGCTCCACCCTGTAAAATAATTTAGTGCTTTTAAAATTTTTTTTAAATCATTGTCTGAGAAAAAAAATCAGGTCCTTAATTAGTTTTTGTTTTATCTTCGATCAGATAGCAGTGCTCTGTGTATAGAGTCTACCCAGGTTCTCCCGGAGTCTCGCTGGCTAGAACCAGAGTAGACAGGGACAAGATTTAAGAGTGTGTGTTTGTTTGGGCGGGGGAGGGACAGGGGCGTTAGGGTATATTTTGGAGAAATTTCCTGAGCTTTTAAATTAAATAAGAAACATGTTGGAATTTATCTCAATTAATAGTTTCCTATGAAACAATAGGAGGAGATGAAAAAAAAATGCATGTCAGAAAGAGAAATCTGAATGAGCATAATAAGGACAACAGGAGACGGGCGTTGTGTATGCTTTTCTGAATGAGACAGAATCTTGGTGTCAGTAGAGGAAAATGAAGATGATCCCGGAGCGCTGGCAAATAGATTGATGTCATTTTTTTGTTTGTGTGTTTTTTTAAGATTATTTTGGTCTTATAGAAAAGTTGAAAAGCTAGTAGAGCGTATACTCTTTATCCGGCCTCCCCTATTCGAGCATCTTACATGACCATATGACACTCGTCGTCGATACTGTGAACCCAGCCCCAGCTCAGGACTGCCAGCTGGAGAGCGGGACTTGCTGATTTTCCCTCTGATGGCCTTTCGCGTCCCAGGCTGTCCTTCAGGAGCCCACATCGCATCCGGCCGTCATAGCTCCCCCAGCCTTCCCTGTCTCTCATGACCTCAACATTGATAGAGTCCATGTCAGTTATTTCGTAGAATTTTCTCAACTTGAGGTTTTCTGATACATGTTCCTGGCTGGATTGAGGTTATACATTCTTGGGGAAGCGCCTTAGGGAGACTGTGACTTTCTTGGGGCATCATATCAGGTACCTTATGTCACTATGTTTCATGGGTCACGTGAGCCTCCATTCCTTGGCCAAGGTGATGTCTGCCAGGACTCACTACTGTAAACTTAACTCTTGTTCCTTTTATACATATTAAATATGGGTGGAGATACCTTAAAACTATGTGGATATTTTGTTTATGCATTGATGGACCTTGCCTGTGGTATTATTGTGGTGTTCTAATTTATTAATCAGAGGTTTTCTGCACTGAAAAGTTACCATTTCTCCATTTGTTCATCCATCCATCCATTGATTGACTTCCATATGGACTTAAGGCTGTGTACTTAATTCTTTGGGTTACAGGCCCAGTACTGTTATTTATTATGTAGCTCAAGTTCTCAGTGGCCATTGAGAGCTCTTTGAGGTCTTTCCTACACCCTTTCAATATGCTGCTTCTTTTTTATTATTTTTTTTTTTTTCTTTAAGCTATTCTTTACTCTTTGACACCTCAAGATGTTCCAGGCCTGGAATTGACCATTTCTCCGGGGACGCCTGGTTCCCTTTATTGGAGAATGGTAGTTAGGAACCAAGATCTAGCCACTAGGTGATGCATTTCTGGCTGCTAACCTGTCACTGCTTCTAACCCCTCTTGTTGGATCGAGCTGGGAAATAGCCGTATGTGTACTAAATCATACGTACACATATCTTTATTTATTTCTATGTACAGACATAAACACACACACACACATCAACACACACACACACACACACAAATGAGAGCAGGAGCCCATACTGATCCTTCTAGTTCCAGTCCAGCCCCGCAGAGTTTATTCTCGCTAGCCTGTTCCATTTCCTTTTTTTTTCTTTCTCCTACAGTGAGAAACCTGGTTCTCGGCTACAGAATGTCCACCCATTTGTTCCACTCTAGTATACCAATAAACTAGCTCCAGAAATGCTGACCCGCCTGTGAGAACGGATTTATAGTCACAGCACAGTGTCTCTGGGCAGCTCTTTTTGTCTTTTGCCGTAGTATCTCCCTCGTAGCCCAGCTGGTAAAGAATCCGCCTGCAATGCAGGAGATCTCACTTCGATTCCTGAGTCGGGAAGATCCACCGGAGCAGGGATAGGCGGCCCACTCCAGTATTCTTGGGCTTCCCTTGTGGCTCAGCTGGTAAAGAAATCTGCCTGCAATGTGGGAGACCTGGGTTCAATCCCAGGGTTGGGAAGATCCCCTGGAGAAGAGAATGGCAACCCACTCCAGTATTCTGGCCTGAAGAATTCCTTGGACAGAGGAGCCTGGCAGGCTACAGTCCTTGGGGTCTCAAAGAGTTGGACACAACTGAGTGAATTTCACTTTCACTTTTTCATATTATCTGGTCAGAACCCCTTCTGCCAAGGTTCCCTAGGTCATGGTCGTGGGGTTTTTTGTGCTCAAGTCATCAGTCTGAGCTTGCATTTCATCTTGAATTTTTCCCACATCCTGGTTAATTATGCTTTTATTTACATACCATAAAATTCACTTTATGGTGTACAATTCTATGGTTTTTAACAAATGTGTAGAATTGTATATGTTGTTGTTCAAGTACTAAGTGTGTCCGACTCTTTGCAACCCATGGACTGCAGCACACCAGGCTTCCCTGTCCATCACCAGCTCCCGGAGCTTGCTCAAGCTCATGTCCATCGAGTCAGTGATGCCATCCAACCATCTCATCCTCTGTTGCCCCCTTTTCCTCCCACCTTCAATCTTTCCCAGCATCAGGGTCTTTTCCAATGAGTCAGCTCTTTGCATCAGGTGGTCAGAGTATTGGAGCTTCAGCTTCAGCATCAGTCTTTTCCATGATGTTCAGGGTTGATTTCCTTTAAGATTGTATATCCACTCCACAATTCCATGTAGAATAGTCCTATCACCCTGAAAGTCCCCTGTGCCACTTATGTGCAGATAACTGCTCCTCTCCCAACCCCATAAGAGGCCCTAGCAACTACTGATCTCTTTTCCTCCCTGTATTTCTCTGTTTTCCTGAGTCTCATATGAAAGGAATCAGAATAAGTAGCTTTTGCAGTCTGACTTCTTTCACTTAGCAAAATACACGTGAGATTTATCCATGTTTTTGTGGGAATCAATTCCTTTATATTGCTGAGTAGTATTCTATTGTCTTAATGTGCCATAGCTTCTTATCCACTGACTACTTGAATGATATCTGAGTTTCTTCCTGTATTTGGCAGTCATAAATAAAGTTGCTATAAAACATTCATATAAGGTTTTTATGTGAATGAAGTTTCCATTTCTGCAGGCTTTGATAATAGAAGTAGAATTGCTGGGTCATTAGCTTGGTGTATATTTAGCTTTGGCAGAAACTATCAAACTGTTTTTCAAAGTGTCTAGACCATTTATTCTAACAGGTATATAGTGGCATTTCATTGTGGGTTTAATTTGCATTTCCCTAATGATTGATGACGTTGAGCATGCTTCTGTGTGCTATTTGTTTTCCAGTTGTCTTTGGTGAAGTGTCTTCAAAGGTTTTGCCCATTTTTTAAAGTGGGTTGTTTGCTTTCTTATTGTTGAATCGGGTAGTTTTCAATATATTCTGAATATAATCCATTTGTCAGAAATGTGATTTTCAGACATTTTCTTCCAGTCTGTGGCTTATCTTATTCTCTTTTACAGTGTATATCTCAGAGCAAAGTTTTCTTAATATTGATGAAGCCTAGTTTATCCATTTTTATAAATTAATTGTGCTTTTAGTGTCATATGTGAGTTTTTGTTTTTTAAGAAAGTTTTCATCTTTGAAAATTCCTTTCAATGGACATAGAATTCTGTTTTGTTTTCCTATGGTTATTCCTGTGTTTTTCATTGGTAGCATTTCATTTTTTTCCCCCATAGTTTCATCTCACAGCTGAAATTCCCACTTGGTATTATATGTTGCTCACCATTCTCATCAGAGCTTTTAACATACTATATGATCAGTTGATCATAATTGATCAGTTATTTTAAATTCTCTGAAAGCTCTAACATCTGCATCATATCTGACTGGTTCTGATTGCTTTTCCTCTTCTGAGTATTTTTTTCTTGCCTTTTTGTATGCCTTGTAATGTTTATTGAGAGCTAGACATCTTGCATAAGACAATAAAGACCAATGTAAATAGCGTTTATGCCTGGCAAGTCCCTTCAAGTGAGAGTTGAAGCCTTGCTGTTTCCGGTCAGGAGCTGGACTGGGTTGGAGAGCTCTGTTGCTGTTAAGATTACTACCCTCAGAGCACGAAAGGCTTCAGATTCCTAAAGAAGCATTTCTTGTTTGGGGCGCGGGTTGGATTGTAAGAGAAATGCTTGGCCCGTTCCCGTTGTAGGTCTCCCCTCTGCGCTGTGCATCAGAGAGGGTGCTGAACACGCTCTGTCCTCCTCCTGGTGCTCTTCCTGCAGTATTTTGCTGTTGGCTCTCACCTGAGGCGCCTTAGCCTGGCCCTAGGGGCGGAGGGGGAGGCTGGGGTGGCGCTGCTCCGGCCCTGCCCCAGCCTCCTGCCTGCACCCTGGCCTGGGTCCCTGGGCTCCGGCCCTCTTGTTCTCCTGCCCCAGCTCGGCCGTTGAGGTGGACTCAGCCGGCAACCCTGTCCCTCCTTAGGGAGCAGAGTTGTGTTTTTCCTCTTACTCACTCCATTTCCTCACCGCAGTAAATTCTCTCCGGCATCCCAGGGCAGCGATGCTTCAGCGCCCCTCTTCACAGGACGGAGGGTTTGTTCCCTATGGAGAGAAGGGGCGGGGGGCATGCAGGGGGTTCCCTGCCCCTCCTAAATGCTGCTTCTCTCCCCTGGATCCCGACCACCGTGGATGCTTAGCCCGCTTTTCTGTGGGGTTGAACGGTGATCATCATCTACAACCTGAAAGAAGATGTAGCCTCAGAGGGTCCACCCAGCCCCTCCCGCCTGCACTCGGCCTTGACCAGTCTGTCCACCGTTCAGCTGGCCTCTGACCGTGTCCTGCTGCATCTGCCCCGGATGACTCAAGCTCGTCTCCCTTCTCTTATCAGACGCTCCCTGGAGCTTGAGCTGTTTGATGAGACTTCAGCCTTACAATGGATTTGGGGAGAGTTATAAATTTAAAGTTAGGCCTGTTCATAATAAAAGAAAAAGAAAACAGTAGTAGGTTCTGAGCAAGTCTCACTGTGGTCAGGCTTGGCGGCAGGACTGGCCTCTGATGAAGTCGGCTTCCTTCTCCAGTCACCTGTTCCCTCGCCTCAGTCATTCAGTTTCTTTTCTTTTCTACTTTCTTTTATGAAAGAGTTTTTTTCTTTTATTAAAATCTCTAAAAATATATCTGATTGGGCATTCGTATGGCAAATTCAAAACATATGAGGGATAATGGTCTAATTTTAGAATTTTAAACATCAGACAGGGTATCACAGAGGGATCTGAGGAAGGGGGCAGAGCACCTACCCAGACCGTGCCTGCCCCACGTCCAGTGCGGGCACCTGGTGGAATTCAATAGATCGGTGCTATTTTATCTATTATTTTATAACAAAATAGTAGAACCCATAAAACAGAAGGCATGAAATCACATATTAGGAGCCTACATATATGTTTTGTGTTTGAATGTTTTAAGCACAAAAGTAACATATGCTTGAGAATTTTTTTAAAAGTTCTAATCTGTTCTGTCTCCTAGATATAATCATCCATAAATGTGTTGGTATTGATACTTCAAGATTCTTCTCTAAGAACTTATCTTTGTAATATAGAAAAGAGTAATAAAGTAAAGTAATACGCAGACCATTTGGGAAACCCAGGAAAGATACCTGTTAGTTATTTCTCTGTTCACATTTTTTTCCTTTTCAAAAAGTACCTGTACATGCAGACTGCATTGCAGCAAAGCTGAATGTCGTCTAGCTCAGCGACAGTGAATGGGGTGGAGATTTTACATTGCTCTTCCGTTTAACTGTTTAAACTCTATTAGCTTTCTAAGCGGAGAAGGCAATGGCACCCCACTCCAGTACTCTTGCCTGGAAAATCCCATGGATGGAGGAGCCTGGGAGGCTGCAGTCCATGGGGTCACTAGGAGTCGGACACGACTGAGCGACTTCACTTTCACTTTTCACTTTCATGAATTGGAGAAGGCAATGGCAACCCACTCCAGTGTTCTTGCCTGGAGAATCCCAGGGACCGGGGAGCCTGGTGAGCTGCCATCTCTGGGGTCACACAGAGTCGGACACAACTGAAGTGACTTAGCAGCAGCAGCAGCTTTCTAAGGGAAAGTGCCTCTGATTTTGCAAGTTTTGAATAGACAAGCTTTTAAATCCAGTCTTGCATGCGCTTATAAGAATTTTAAAACTATTCCCTGGACTATCTTGACTATTCCTTGTTAAACATAGTCTCACGTGACATTATATGGCTGATATTAATGACTTTTAAGTAATATTCCATTTTCTATGAGAAATGGGTTGAGTCATCACGGGAAAAAAAAATTACAGAATATTACTACGCAGAGAACAGCAGAAGCGTTCCTAAAATGCTATGCAGATATCATGGGAAATTATTGTTTGCAAATACAAAATGCCACCAGTATTTTGGTTTCATTTTAATTCGTTCAACAAAAGGGCGGCACAAGCAAGTAGAGAGCTCAGAGAATGAGTTCCAGTGAACTCTCGGTTCACGTTCTCTGTAGAGTTCAGGCTTCTTTTGGAGGTATAAAATTTGAGGCTCCCGTTTCTGGTCTGCACTATGTACCACCCTCTGCCCGTCTGCTCTGGCGAGGTTCGTCCACCGTCCGCGTCCTCCAGGAAGCCCTCCTGGCCACCTCCCTCCTCTGCCGGCGCATCCCTCCGATCCCCGCTGTCCTGACTGCCTTCCTCTCCGTGTCATCCTCCCCGACTAAACTGGGGGCTCTGTGTAGGCAGCGTCCTGACCTTGAATATTCCTCGCAGTATTGCCAAGCTCATAAAAAAAGAAGATGCCATCCGTAAAACTTGCATAAGCATCTATAACATCCCCTCTCGGTTGTTTTTTCTCAGACGAGAAACAGAGGTTCAGTTTCGAGAGGTCTGGATACGACCCGGAGGAATCCGACGGCGCCGAGGACGACGACATCGAGAACGAGGAGGAGGACGAAGACAGCCAGGCCGAGTCGGTGCTGTCGGCCGCGCCCTCGGCCGCCGCCAGCCCGCAGCACCTGCCGGCCAGGGGCGGCCCCGGGGACCCCCCGGGCGCGGACGAGGACGCCGGCGCCCCCGAGGGCCCTCCCGGCGGCCCCGCGGACGCGATGGACGTGCTGCCGAGGGCGCTGCCCACCAAGATGACGGTGCTGAGCGCGCTGCAGTCGGACCGCGGCGGGAGCCCGGGGTCCCCCCGCAGCGCCGGGCCGCGGGCAGCGGGCAACGCAGAGGCGGCCGCCCGCCCACCCGAGGGGGCGCCCAGGTCCCCGTGCCACCAGATGTCTGTGGAGTGCCCCGACCCGGAGGAGATGCTGAGCGGCTCTGCAACAGCAAAGGCTGTGGCTTTAACGCAGGTAATGGATCTGTAGCCGTTTTCCTTTTGACTTCAGGAGTTATTGTACTGAAATTGCTCATTTGTAGCTACATCAATTTTTTTTTTTTTAACCTTATTTTCTTTTGTTTGATTTAAGGCTAAAGGACATTTATGCCCTTAGGATGGGTGTTATGTATCTTAGTCAAAGTTCATCTGTTGTGTTATAAATCTGTAAAAGAACCAAGTAATCTTTGCAGGATGCTCATTTACTGCTATTTGGTTTTTTATAAATATCTTGGAATAAAAAATATTTGTGTGCCAATGGAGAATATGAGTCTCGGGACCTCCATTTTCCATGGCTTCCTCTGAGATGATCTTCCACTGGCACTGATATGGTGGATTTGCACTGATGAAATCCAAACAGTTTGTATGCTACCCTTATTGACAAGGCAACTACCAGTTTGACACCCCCACCCCTCCCACCAAAAAGAAAAAAAAAATTATTAAGTTCACTTTGCTTGAATCGTCAAATTGCTGTCACCACTTAGGAAAGCTTCCTGCCCAAGAACTAGCTCAGAACCAGACTCAGGATTCAGGAAAGTCACCCTCCATGTGAGCAGTGAATGACTTCCTGCTTTTACACACCCTGGCAGGCTCCTGAGAAATCTGTTTTCTCTCATGGACAGTTCTCTTACTTCTGGGATGAACTGAAGATCACCATAGGATTTATTTTTAAATGTGGCAGATTTTGGTTTGCTGGGTAACACTAGAGAAAACTCGGAAGACTATGAAAGCTCGAATTCACTAGAGCCTATCCTACGTTAATATTATTTAATTAAATTACATTCATATTTAAGTAGTATTAATATTTAAATTAGTATATACATTAATGGAGTTCTGTAATGAGGACAAGTGAATATTCAGATGATAATCCTGGGTGGGAAAAAAATTGGCAGGATTTACTCCTCTACTAACATTTGGTTCCTTTCCTATTAGTCACCTGTGCTCTAAGCTTCTGTCCCTAAATCTCTCGCACACCTACCGGTGTCTGGAGATCCAGTTTTCAGTAAACATTTCATCCACTTAGAATAAATGAACAAATGAAAACTGCAGACCTCTTCGTTAATGGAAGCTCTTTATTTCATAAATGAGTAGTCCTCCAGTTAATTTTTCCCCCCTGAGTCGATAGTCATGGCCAACTAAGACCTCAGAATTTCTCAGTAATTCCTAATCTCTAAACTAGGGCGGATCTAGAGGTGCCAGCAATAATAATAGCAGTGGAAGAAGAAGATACTTTTGGCTGCCTCTCAGGGTTAATTTTGGTATAAATGAGATGATATCCAGGAAATCTGTTTGAAAATTAAGTACTATACAGAATCTGTGGCAGTTATTTATTCTAGAAAATAAAGAGCTTAAAGGGTGTAATAGGAATTTTGCTTTTAAAATCAACATACCAACATTTAGCAAGCTTATTTTTATGAAATCCTTGTTGCACACTTTTACCTCAGGACAGAAGAGACTTTTTACAAGAGCTAAAACTTTTGCTCGGTGACTGATAAGGAAGCGGAGCCATCAAGAGGTGATTCCATCTTGTCTTTCAGGGCCCGCCGTGCCTGAGCCTTTCTCGTCCGCCGGCGCCCGAGCGCAGCCCTCAGCCAGGAGGGGCTCCCCCGTCCGCCTGGCCTCGGCCCGGCCCTCCAGAGCAGAAGCCGCACGCCGCCCCGCCTCCGCCCGCAGGCCTGCCTTCTCCGCAGACGCACCTGTTCAGCCACCTGCCTCTGCATTCCCAGCAGCAGTCGAGGACACCCTATAACATGGTTCCGGTCGGGGGGATCCAGGTGGTCCCCGCCGGCCTCACCTACTCCACCTTCGTCCCCATCCAGGCCGGGCCAGTGCAGCTCACCATCCCGGCTGTCAACGTCATCCACAGACCACTGGGCACCTCGGGGGACTTGAGCGCGGACGTGCCAGGCACCGCCAGCCCCGCGGGCGTGGCCGAACTGAGCAGCGTGGTGCCCTGTATCCCCATCGGCCAGATCCGCGTCCCGACGCTGCAGCCCCTGCCGGCCCTGAGCATGGAGACCGTCAACATCGTGGGCCTGGCCAGCGCCAGCCTCGGCCCGCCGGGGCGCCCGCCGGGGCTGGCCCTCAATGCCGTGGGGCTGCAGGTGGTGGCCGCCAACCCCGCCTCCCAGAGCAGCCCCGCGCCCCCCGCGCCCATCCCGGGCCTCCAGATCCTAAACATCGCCCTGCCCACGCTCATCCCCTCCGTGAGCCAGGTCCCCGTGGATGCCCAGGGCGCCCCCGAGATGCCCGCTCCCCCAAACAGGGCTCCTCGGGAGGCGCCGCCCACGCAGCCTTCTGCCGGGGCGCATCCCGGCGGCGGGACCCCATCCCCGCAGGGCTCACCCGGAGTCCAGCGGGAAAGCGCACAGAAGGGTCTAGATCCGCCTGCCCCGGCCAGAGACCAGGCAAGGCAGGACAGCTCCAGTCCCAGGGACACGAGGAAGGGGGCCTCGGCGAATCACCCGAAGCCCCGGCACGACACCCCTGGCGCGCCCTGCAAACCAGCCTCGGCGCCCCCGCCGGGCCGGCCGAGGCTCCCCCTGGACCCGGAGGGACCCCGGCCCCCGCCCCGGAGGCCGGTCGCCCAGTTCAGCGACGTGAGTAGCGACGAGGATGAGGACAGGCTCGTGATCGCCACCTAGGGGCTGTTTATTCAGCGGGGGTGGTTTGGTCTGGGGTTTTTTTTTGTTTGTTTTTGGTTTTTTTATATAAACACTTACAGGTTTCTTTGAAAACCCTCCTTTCCTTAAAGCACATTTTTCTGACATAAACTCATGACTAATCTTTGTGCAATCATGAACTTTTGACCAAGAATTATTTTGTGTCCGCTCCAGCCATTTTTGTACATGTTGTATAGACAATTGTGCCTTTTAGGAGTTTTATGTTTAGAAACTGTACAGATTGTTGAATATCTATATACATAAAGTATATATTATATATGTACATGAAAGCCAGGTAGTTATTTGTGTTTAGCAAGAAAAACCTGTCAAATCCAATGATTAAATTATATGTTGCACTGTTAAATATTAAATTTTTATGGCTGTGGGGCAGAGTTTCTGTGTATAAATTAGTATGTAAACTCCATATTTATTGTATTCATATTAGTCTTTGAAAATGGGTCTGTCCTCCTTGTGTAAGACAGTAAAATTACACTTCAGACAGATTTTCTGTGTTATGAAATGTTTCAGTAAAGTTGTTTACTGACTTTACCGTTGCTTCAGTGGTGGTTTCTTGACATCATGTAGTGCCAGCAACATGCATTCGAAAAAGAGCCTGAGGTTAACATTCCTTCCACTCTCACCCCCACCCCCTGTATTTTTGAGAAATCAGGGCTTTATAGTTACTGCCGAGGGAAATAGCCAAGAGACCGATTTTTCCAACATGAGGAATAATTTTGTAGCTATTTTGAGAAGATTCAGTACTTAAGAACACTACAGGTAAGTATATTTAGCATAAGGACAGAAAAGGGCAAAGTTCGTAAAGGTGGGTATGACAGCTTCTGAGAAGCGGATAATGTTACAAGTCAGTCCTGAGAGCTTGGCTTGGCCGAAGCCCATGAGCCCTGGAGGCCTCAGCCCAGGTTTGTGTGTGAACCGGCCTCTGTGTCCCCTGGGCCCTGCTCCTTACAGAGACCTTCCCCCTGGGACCAAACCGCGGGAGGTCTGGGCTTCACAGGAGAACCAAATTCAGACTTGAACTTAAGTTGACTCTTTAGAAATGATTGCTTCCTGTCCTGAGAGGCTTGACTTATTTAGAAAAATGGGGAGGGGACCCACAGTTGCACCTGCGATGATGTGCAGTATCACCTGAGGCTACAGATGCTTCATTTGTGAAAAAATGTCTTAATGTTGGAATTTGAAGCACTGCGTTCATGTTTTTTCAAGGCCTGCTTGGTGAAGATCTGGGAGCCATGAAGTCGCTAGGACAGCAGTGCATGAGGGAAATAGTCTAAGGAGTTTGGGAGCCTGCTGTCACCCAGCCCCGGCTCCAAACCTGGGGCTTGGCGAAAAAAGCCTGTCATCTGGGCCTGTGAGCCCCAATCTAAATTATGACCTCTAGAATATGCCTCTGTCCCAGCAGGCTCTGATAGATTGGTGATGCTTTTGATGCATGCTTCAGTGTACATTTATTCTTGCCCACAGATTAAGTAACAGATATCGCAACAACAATAAAACTATGTTTTATATTGCAAGATATATTTGAAAAGAGTTCTGAAAAATTATCATAGGAATTGTATTGGTCTAACAAAATGGTTGTTGAAAATGAGGGCCATTGTCTGTCAGATTTCTCAAAATGTTTTAACTTTGTGTCACAGCTCTTACAATTTCGTTGTCTAAAATTTTAAAGCAGTATAATAAACATTCTTGCTTCCTAGGCACATTTGAAGTACATATGGCGAAGCTAAATTCAAAAGCAATGCTAAGAATTTTGGCATTGAGGTGGGTTTGTTTTTATAGTTTATATAAATAGAATTTTCTTAATTTGAAGAATTCCTACACATTCAGTTCAGTTGCTCAGTCGTGTCTGACTCTTGGCGACCCCATAGACTGCAGCACACCAGGCCTCCCTGTCCATCACCAACTCCCAGAGTTTACTCAAACTCATGCCCATTAAATCGGTGAAGCCATCCAACCATCTCATCCTCTGTTGTTCCCTTCTCCCACCTTCAATCTTTGCCAGCATCAGGGTCTTTTCAAATGAGTCAGTTCTTCGCATCAGGTGGCCAAAGTATTGGCGTTTCAGCTTCAAGTCTTTCCAATGAATATTCAGGACTGATTTCCTTTAGGATGGACTGGTTGGATCTACTTGCAGTCCAAGGGACTCTCAAGAGTCTTCTCCAACACCACAGTTCAAAAGCATCAATTCTTTGGTGCTCAGCTTTCTTTATAGTCCCAACTCTCACATCCATACATTACTACTGGAAAAACCATAGCCTTGACTTGGCAAAGTAATGTCTCTGCTTTTTAATATGCTGTCTAGGTTAGTCATAACTTTACTTCCAAGGAGTAAGTGTCTTAATTTCATGGCTGCAGTCACCATCTGCAGTGATTTTGGGGCCCCCAAAAATAAAGTCAACCACTGTTTCCACGGTTTCCCCATCTATTTCCCATGAAGTGATGGGACCAGATGCCATTATCTTCGTTTTCTGAATGTTGAGCCTTAAGCCAACTTTTTCACTTTCCTCTTTCACTTTCATCAAGAGGCTCTTTAGTTCTTCACTTTCTGCCATAAGGGTGGTGTCATCTGCATATCTGAGGTTATTGATATTTCTCCTGGCAATCTTGATTCCAGCTTGTGCTTCTTCCAGCCCAATGTTTCTCGTAGTGTACTCTGTACATAAATAAGCAGGGTGACAATATACAGCCTTGACGGACTCCTTTTCCTATTTGGAACCAGTCTGTTGTTCCATGTCCAGTTCTAATTGTTGCTTCCAGACGTGCATACAGATTTCTCAGGAGGCAGGTCAGGTGGTCTGTTATCCTCATCTCTTGAAGAACTTTCCACAGTTTGTTGTGGTCCACACAATCAAAAGCTTTGGCATAGTCAATAAAGCAGAAGTAGATATTTTTATGGAACTCAATCTTGCTTTTTTGGTGATCCAGCAGATGTTAGCAATTTGATCTCTGGTTCCTCTGCCTTTTCTAAATCCAGCTTGAACATCTGGAAGTTCACAGTTCATGTACTGCTGAAGCCTGGCTTGGAGAATTTTGAGCATTACTTTACTAGCGTGTGAGATGAGTGCAATTGTGCAGCAGTTTGAGCATTCTTTGTCATTGCCTTTCTTTGGGATTGGAATGAAAACTGACCTTTTCCAGTCCTGTGGCCACTGCTGAATTTTCCAAATTTTCTGGCATATTGAGTGCACAAATAAAGCTAGTGGAGGTAATGGAATTCAGTTGAGCTCTTTCAAATCCTAAAAGATGATGCTGTGAAAGTGCTCCACTCAATTCCCACCTTTAACCAAAAACTAAATGTTATGGTATGCTTGGATGTTCCCTTGAAAATTTCGTAATGCCATGACATACCTTAGGCTTATTTTGTACTTTTGACTTTTCAAAATTCATTACATTATGCACATACCTTTAATATTACTGACTATAATGCTTTCATGTAGCTTTCAAATATTTTGCTAGCGTTTGAAATATGTAGCTAAATCAGAAACATATCAAAGTTTGTGTCATTATTTTTTGAAATAGTCCCATGACTGAAATATAAGGGAGTAATTTTGAACTGTTTCTCCGAAGTTGTCTTGTCCTAAGAAGCAAGTCATTCTCAGATTATCAATGACTTGCAAATAATGACTTGTATAAATTATTTACAAGTAATCCAGAAAGCTGGGAAACTATGTTTGTATGCTTCATGAAAGATCCAGGTTAGCAAAGAAACAGAATGCAAGGATATAACAAATTTCTTTAAATTATTAGCAAAACAGGTGAAAAACATAATGTGAAGCAACTTTAGCATATTGTATGAATCCACTGACACCATCAGAAGTGTCAGAAATAGCAAATCATCAAAATTCATTTGTCTAGTTTTCAAAGATTAGTCCATCTCTTTTATGAATATCTGTTATGAGTTAACAGAAATCAATTGCCTTAAAGTAGCTCCTTATTCCCCAAACTTTAGGCTACAAGAGTATTTATTTCAGAATGAGACGATCAACTGATGACATTTAATATAGAGACTTTGTTTCTCATTTTTTTTCAAAATATAATCATAATTTTCCTTTCACAGAAATGGTATAAATAACACGTTTCTTATTAATCTCTGACCTGAATTTTAAATGGTGGGGATTAACAAGGATTAAGGGTCATTCTGTTCATTGGAAGACTGTTGAGAAGGGTAATGTTTCTTTCATGATGCATGTTCAGGGCAAAATATGTGCTCTTCCTAACTTCTCTGTTTTTTAATGTTACATTTTAGGATGAAGTTTGAGATCAACTAGAGATCAAGCAACACCAGAAAGGTGACTTTCATTAGAGTAATTTTGTTTTAAAACCATCTATTCAATTCAAAACATGGAATATTAAATGTCTATAAAGCAAGAATCTTTTCCCAAACCGACTCCCCATGACTTTGGAGAATTATATATTTAATATTCAGTAAAGGTTTTTGTGTGTGTATATATATATATACATACTTGTATAAAAGTTCAGTTCAATCCAAATAAATGAGGATCAACATCCAAGAAGATTGGACTAACTGGAGAAGTGACATGAACAGATGCTCCGGCACTTGTGTTGAAAAACTGTATCTTAAAATGTAGCCATTTATACAAAAAGTCACCTTGTACCGTCTGCGCCCCACCTCCCCAAAGCATCATTTTGGAGATATTAGAAATACAGTATTCAGACCCAGGTAAAAGATAGCCACACTCTAAACGCTCATGAACAGGGCGTCATGGGAGGATCCTTCCTCACTGGGATTTCTGGACTCCAAGCTTGAACAGGATAGAGACAAAGGAGCGTATTTCCAGACCACCAGGCCCTGGAGGCAGAGAATCCCAGATAGTTCAACATCACAGCAAGAAGTCACTTTGAGAGAGTTCCAGCAGTGGAAATATAAAGAATAATTGTAGTAAAGTTGTCTTTTGATTCAGTAAAGGAGAGAGTTTTTCCCTAATAGTCCAACTATTAAGGAAATCCTATGTCTCCATTAATTTTTGCGTAAAACGAGGATTTTTTGTGTGTGAAACAAAATTTTGTGTTTTGTGTAAAACAGCCAGGGCTCACAAGCTAAAACTCATGTGTTTAAAAATCAGGCAGAAATATTAGGAACATATTTATCTTAAAGAAAGACTGCAAAATTTAAAATTCTAGCATTACGCCAGTATTTGAAGATAGATCAACCGAGGAGGAAATATGTAACTCCACTTTATTCTGAAGCAAGTTCTGAGAGAGCATGACTTCCAAGGGCCCGGATGCTGGGTCCCAGACCTGCTCTGGCAAAGCTGAGAGGCAGTTGAGAAGAGCCCAAGACTCTGATCAGTGATCCACCCACATTCGAACATCAGCGAGAAGGACCAAGCCGATGTTTCTCTCTAAGTCATGGACTGAGTTTGGCTTATAGTGCAGTTTGGGGGTCTTTTCTAAATTAAAAAGTCCACCTGAAATGTTATATTTTTCTTACATATAAGTTTTCTTTTTGCTTCGTTTTTGTTGTCTGAGAAGTTAGGCCTCCCTTTCCATAATGTCTGAGGGTTACATTAGAAATTAAGGATTTGTTTCAGGACACTGAAGAATTTCTCTTTTGAGGCACTCAGTTGCAGTAGAAGTGGGGACTGTGTGTTGGGGAAATGACGTAAGAATGGAAGTTAAAGATCTAGGAAGTTCTAGATTTTATTTGCTCCCACATGTTCAGGTCATACGCCTAATTCTGAAAAGACATAAGTAATTCAGGTAGTTACAATGAAACCTCAAAGGAAATGTAAAAATCTCCTGGCTTAACAGGATATGATAAGTTAGTTTTCAAAATCTAATAAGTTTTTTTAAGTATTCATACAGCTCTCAGTTTTGAAGCTATACACAGTCATGCTCCATTGACGCTATAATCGCATTTTATGAGTAAGTTGCAAGCTTCCCTTGTGACTCAAATGGTAAAGAATCTGCCTGCAAGGCGGGAGACCTGGGTTTGATCCCTGGGTTGGAAAGATCCTCTGGAGAAGGTAATGGCTACCAGCTACCCACTCCAGTATTCTGGCCTGGAGAATTCCATGGACTGTACAGTCCATGGGTGGCAAAGAGTCAGATACGACTGAGTGACTTTCACTTTCATGAGCAAGCCATATTATGTATAACACAGTATTTCTAATTTTAACAGTTCCAACAAATACCATATGATGTTATCTCCACGTTATGTTCTAGAAGATGTCTTAGGGTTACAAAGCTAGTTAAGTAGTGATGCTGTGATTGAAAACTAGGTCTGTTCTTTTCCACTATACCATGCTTCTTTCAGTAATGCTCTACAGTAACTGGGTGGAATTGTATTCATTTCTAGGTGAAAGTCACCTTTAGTATTCATAAGTCATTTCATTTAAATTTCTTATAGAAATGAATATGTCCAGTGCCAAGTATATTTGTTTAGATAATGTAGTTTATAAACTTTCTCCATACCCTTTTTCATAATTGATATAATAGGAGCCGGAAGAACACTTAGTGAGGCAATATTTAATTTAAATAGAGGAAGACAAAATGGCAATCTAAAATGAAAATTATAATCAAGCATAAGACGTGTAAAGCTCCAATCCATATTAGGTTTCAGTTATCAGTTGTTATTGAGAAAACTGTCTTTGTTACATATCGCATGATGATAAAAGTGAGAGTGAAAGGAGGAGGGTCAAGTGTGGGTTCACATTGTTCAGGGTAGAGACAAGGTCTGAGCACAGCATAGTATGATATTATCAAGTCTCTGAATTTGATCTTTTAAGAAATATTTCCAGAAAGAACAATTTCCCATTACTTCTGATAGAGAAGAAAATTATTTAAACATACTGCTCCCAAAAGAGGAGGCATCAAATTGTACTATTTTTTCCAAGGTACAGATTTAAACATAATGTAAAGAAAGCAAAGCTAGGAATTTAGAAGGAAATGAAAACATTTTATAAATTCTTTTTTGCAAAAGCATTAAGAGAGGAAAAGAAATAATTGATCTATTTAGCAAATGATTCCATACCTCAGGATAAACCAATAGATTGTAAGTATAGAAAATTTAACATTTTTTCCTTCTATTTCTTAATTTTGATGTCTGTGATATAGAAGTGAATAATTAGATACCTTTTATGATGTTTGGCTATTCCTGGCTTTTGTAAAGATATAAAAACCAATAGACACTTGTTGGAAGTTGATTTCGAGACATCTTTCATTCATTGGAAGTTGATTTCGAGACATCTTTCATTCATTGTTTTCGGTTAAGTGATAGAAAATGTGTTTAGTTATTTACCTATGGGTTGCCGAATGTGACCTAAGGAAATCATGTAAGTGAAAGACAAGGAGCCTTCACATTCCTGAAGGTCAGTCATGGAAAGAAAAGCCAGCTTTGGGATCAGTCAATTAGCCAGGCATGCCTAGTTTTCTTTGCTAATAACAAGGTTTATTTTTGCCCCTTAGGGTCAAATGTTAAGACTGGGTTTGATTCAGCAGTTGTATCCATTGATTCATTTGATTTTTTAAATTTAGGAACAGCTTTATACCTCTTACAATAAGACATTTTCTGTTACTTTGACACTCAGATTCCCTAAAAGTAGTTTCCTAGAAGTAGCTTAAGATTTCATGCAGAGTCTTCTTTTATAACCAACCAATTGTGATCATCATCGGCTGAAAGATCCAGTCTTCACTAAGAGTATATGAACTATTTTGATAAAGTAACTGCTGTCACTTCATAGTCTGAAAGAGTCTCCGACCTTTTGAATTCATCATTTTGGTGACTGAATTTTAAAAACCAATCCATGAGGAGAAAAATAAAATAATTTTTAAACGTACTTTTTTAAAGGTAAATAATCAGATCCAAATAATTAATGATTTTTTTGTGTTGTTGTTGTTAACGGCCTTGAAGTTAAATGCTTATTAGAATATATTCTTCTTTGTCTTGGGCTCTGCTGGAAATAGTTGTAAGATGTTCAGTACATGGTACATCAATCCTCTTTGATGCTTAAGCAGTCCTGAATACCTTCAGGTCAATGCTCAGAAGGTCCTTTAAATGGAGATAAAGATCAGAACTGACATAGGGACCCCAGGGGCCTATCCTGGAAAATGTTTTGTTTGTTTTGTTTTGTCACTAAACAAATTCCTATGAACTCTTTGTTGTCATTTTTCTAAATCCTTCAAAAAAAAAAGAAAAAAAGAGGGATTTGGAAGACAAAACAGATTCAGGTGTCAAAACATTTAAAGTTTCTTCTATAGGTAGACAGAGACAGGGATTCTTTAGGATTTCAGCTGAAATAGATTAGCTATTTCATAACAGATTTTCATTATTGATTCTCAGAGGTAAATCCGTGGTCTTTCCATGCTTTTGCTTTTTATGTTATTTAACTGTCTCTGTAGCAGCTAAAATGAGTGCTGAAAATATTTGTGAATGAGTTGAAAATAAATTGTTTGTAAAACATGCACATCTCATTAATTCAGTCCAGGGTTCAGGAACACTTGGATATGTTGACTGAAGTGTGATTAAATTTTGGTTCAGTTTCTGTTCAAGGTGTATTTCAGTGGCCATAAGATTGTATCCCTACTATTGTAAATCATCTCACAAATTTGTGATCATATAGGGTATGGGCAAGAGGGAAGGGATTTGCAGAAAAAGAAAAAAAAAAAACAGGTTCATATTCTACACGTTGCAACCAGGTTATTAGCACAGACCATACTGATGCTCCATAGTTTATCTGTTAGTCAAATCAAAACATAAGCTTAATTTTCAGTTCTTATTTTTAAATATTAGATATGCAAACAAGTGACATATTGCATATGGGAACAATCTTAAGAACAGATTGCCTAAATTGAAATTCCAGGTCATTGACTTACCAGCTAATTGCCAAATTATTTATTTTCCGTGCCTCGAGATTCTCATCTGCCATCTAGGGCAAGAGCAAATAGCCACCTCACAGGGTTTGGGGGAAGATTAAAGCAGATAGTATGTAAAGCAGTTAATTCCTTATAACAATATCTGAATAAATGTCAACTCTGAATTTTGGAGTTTTACAATAATTTTGAATGCTTTAGATTAGGACAGACACTGACAGTCACACAACAAGTACTTAAGAAGCACTCACCACATGCAAGACCACGCTAAGTTCTTATCTGTGACTGTTAAAAACCACTGACACCCTTTTTAAAATGCTGTGTTATGCTTAAAATGTTTTCTAACATTTTGCTTTGCAGGAAGACCAGACAACGCTGAAGTCTAATGAATAAACCCAATAGGTGATTTCTAACAGCTTACATGAACTCTTCTGGCTAAAAAGTTTAAAAAGGTGAAGTTATTCCTGTTCATTTTCAAGGAGAAGAGGGGGCTGTCAGCTGGCCAAAAAGAAAGTGTGTGTGATATTTGCAGGTGCTGGAGCACGGTCCCAAGGGAAGGTACGCATTTCCCTGGGCTTCCCTGTGGTTGCCGTTATTCTTGGTTGGTTCTAGCAGGAAGTGTGTGCTAAGGGCCTAGTTGCTTCAGTTGTAACCGACTCTTTGAGACCCTACGGACCATAGCCTGCCGGGCTTCTTTGTTCATAGATGTAAAAAGCAAACCCAGGCTAACTTCTTCAGTTTCCTCATTTAGTAAATGAGGAAAATAATGTCCAAAGAGGGGAAATACATCCTTTAAGAAAAATACAAACTGGCTGTCAGCATGGGCTCTGGCGGCAATGCCTGAGATTATATTCTTCCACCTTCACCTTCCAGCTTTCTAAATGTGAGAAGGTCACTGAATCTTCTTGCATCTCAGTATTCTAATCTGTAAAATGGGTATAATAACACCAACCTCAAAAGTCAGTGTGGGGATTAAATGAGATCCCATGTAAGGTGTTTGGTAAAGACGCTACCTAGCCTGAACAAGCATTCAATCAAAGTTACCTCTTTTTATTATTACTATTACAGCTATTTGTATTATTGGGGGGTGGGGATTAGAAAGAAACCAGAAGACAGTGACTGACAATTGAACATTCCTTCATGCTTTGAAATTTTTACCCTAAACCTCTAATGCGTTAGCTACATAATGAGAAGAATCTTTATGCTTAGGGTTATTTGGCTTCGTTACTAATTTGTACGTCTCCCAAGTCAGTATTCAAAGTTCTTGAGAGAATTAGATACATAAAAGTGATGTTTGTAATGTTAAATATTTAAAATAATTTGATTATTTAGAATCAGTGTTTGAAAGAATTTAATGTGTTAGGTTTTGTGATTTTAACTCGAAAACTCAAGGTAACATTTCAAAGTGTAGTATAAAAAGGAAAGTTATAAATTTACAGGAAAAAATATAGGACACTATGTTTATGACATTGAGGTAGTAAAAGGCTTTTAGGTAACAAAAACTGAAAAGCAAAAAATCATGAAGTTTCATAAATTCAGATTCATCAAAATGCAAAACTATGGCTACACACAAAAACATGAAAATATTTAAAAGATAACCGATTGGAAAAAGGAATTTACGTTATACAATGCATGCTGTGATTCATAGGGTCGCAAAGAGTCGGACACGACTGAGCGACTGAACTGAACTGAACGAAGCAAAGATTCTCATCCAAAACTATATATAAAATATTTTAGAAATCAGTAAGAGAGAATCAAATGATTCAGGAGAAAATTGTTCAAAAGATAAGAATAAGAAATGCCAAGTCGAAAAAACACAAACAGCCAACAAATATACTAAAAAAAAAAATACACTGTCAATAGAAATGAGGAAAATGAAAATTAAAATGAGATTTTTTTTTTTTTTTAAACTGGGGAAGGACAGTTTAGCAACTAAAAATGCAGCCTTCATCCTAGCAACTCCTACTTCTCCATATCAACCTGGAGGAACACTTGCCAAGGGGACATGAACTAAAAATTTGTGTATTTTTTTTTTGTTTTGCTTTTGGTAATATTGAAAAACTGTAAACAACCCAAAGTCTTTCAGTAAGGTAATGCCTAAATAAACCATATTCCTTTTCTGGAATACTGAGCTTGAATACAAAGAAAAGCATAAGATACGTGGATAACTCTCCAAGACATATCTTGAAATAAAGTAACTATTTGCAGAAAAATTCATTAACAGATATGATTTATGTTAAAATGCACATAGAGAGACATAAACAAGTGAACTATAGATTTTTGAAGTCATATCTCTTTAAGTAAAAGCACAGAAAAAGGCTAGAATGAGACTGGTTATAACTGAAGAGGAACTGAGAACTTCAGGAGGGGCAGGGCGGGGAGGATATTCAGGGAGTAGCTGGGTTTTATGGGGCCGGCAAAGAATACACGTGTTTTCTACTATAAAAGACTAACATTGGGTTGGTGAAAAGGCTCGTTCATCTTTCTCCATTGGATGGCTCTGCTGCTGTTGCTGCTGCTAAGTCGCTGTTCTATTGTCTATTGTCTGTAACTTCATTCAAAATAATTTTGTTAGATTGTATTGTGTCAGCTGTCATATCAGCATGCATTAAAAAATTTTATCAAAATTGATGAATTTTTGTGTAGCTCTTTTAATATTGAAGATGAAAAGAAAAAAGCAAATTTTCATCATATTGTGCTTTATTATTTCAAGAGAGGTAAAGGGGAAAAAAAAGCAACTGAAAGGCAAAAAAAGATTTGTGTGGTGCATGGAGAAGTTTGTCTGTGATTGATTGAATGTGTCAAAAGTGGTTTGCGGTTTCATGCCGGAGATGTCTCAATGAATGATGCTCCATGGTTGGGTAGACTAGTTGAAATTGATAGCGATCATATAGAGACATCAACTGAGAACAATCAATTTTATATCATGCAGGAGATAGCCGACATACTCAAAATATTCAAATCAAGCATTGGAACTCATTCACACCGTCTTTGTTTGATTAATCACTTTGATGTTTGGATTCCACATAAGTGAAAAAAACCTTCTTGACCGTATTTCTGCATAAGATTCTCTACTGAAACATAATGAAGACATTCCATTTTTAAAACAAATTGTGACAGGTGATGAAAAGTCAATACTGTGCAATAATGTGGGATGGAACAGATCATGGGGCAAGCAAAATGAGCCACCACCAAACTCACTAAAGGCTGGTCTTCATTCAAAGAAGGTGATGTGTGTATGGTGAGATTGGAAGGGAGTCCTCTGTTATGAGCTCCTTCTGGAAAGTCAAATGATCAATTCCCACAAGTACTGCTCCCAATTAGACCAGCTGAAAGTAGCACTTGATTAAAAGCATCTGGAATTAGTCAACAGAAAACACATAATTTTCCACAAGGCTAAGGCAAGACCTCATGTTTCTTTGATGACCAGGCAAAAACTGTTAAAGCTTTGCTGAGAAGTTCTGATTCATCTGCCACACTCACCAGACATTGAAAGTGAAAAGTTAAAGTGTCAGTTGTTCAGTCATGTCCGACTCTGTGCAACCGCATGGACTATAGCCTGCCAGGGCCTTCTGTCAATGTAATTCTCCAGGCAAGAATACTGGAATGGGTAGCAATTCCCTTCTTCAAGGGATCTTTCCAACCCAGGGACTGAACCCGGGGCTCCCGTGTTGCAGGCTGATTCTTTATCATCTGAGCCACCACATCGTATCTTCAGATTTCCATTTAGTTTGGCCTTTACAAAATTCTTTTAATGGAAAAACTTCCAGTTCCCTGGAAGATTGTAAAAAGTACCCGAAATTGTTCTTTGCTCAAAAAGATAAAAAGTTTGGGTAAGATGAAATTATGAAGTTGCCTGAAAAATGGCAGAAGTAGAGGAACAAAATGGTGAATATATTGTTTAAAAAATTCTAGTGAAAATGAAAAATGTGTCATTTATTTTTACTTAAAAACTGAAAGAATATGTTGGCCAATCCAGCACAATGGATTTTAGGCTTTATTCCTAACAGTAGTCACTTATGAGTAATGCTTTAATGCTTTCAAAATGGAAAATGCATTCATGTAATAAAAGGAAAATCAAGATAGAAAACAGGATGGGAGGCTAACCAACTATGACATGAATTTTCTTTGAAAAGATTAGAAATTATTTCCATTAATTTTAACATGTAGAAATTTGGTCAACTTTACATCAACATCAATCTACATTCAAAATATTGAACATTTGTGAAGTAATAAAAAACAATAATTATTAAAATACATGAACACTGACTATGTGCCAGGTATTCTGTTATGTACTTTACATTATTTGTTTATTTAATACTTTAATTAGCACCATGAGGTCAACACTCCTCTCCAATTAAGGAAACTGAGGCTTGGGATGGATAAGTATTTGCTTAAGATCTCAGAAAAGGTAAGCCTGTTCAACCGTGTATTTATGTCACCTGTTCTTCACCCATATGTTCTTTCAGCTCCCAGGCCATCATCGAGTAAGCCGAAAATATGCATATTAAATTTACATAAATTCACTTGTTTTCTTGTATAGTTTTGCAATGATTCACAAACTTGCATCTTCATCTACTGAGGAAAAAAAGAGTCCTTTATTCTTATAAATGACAATTATGAGCATTCAATATTTTAAGAGGGAAAAATGTGTCTATTTACACTAGGTATTTAATAATCACCTACAGATTGGTCTAATTGTCAGCTTCTCCCAAATGACTATTGTTTTCTAAATTTCTTAACAAGTGATTATAAACAGGTGTTTTGGTATGAAAAATGAGAGAGATATTCAGTATTTCCTGTATTTCATCAATACCACATAATTTGCATTCATCACAATTTCCATTTTTTGATATGGTCTAGTGTTGGGCCACAGGACTTCCCTGGCGGCTCAGATGGTAAAGCATCTGCCTGCAATGCGGGAGGCCTGGGTTCGATCCCTGGGTCAGGAAGCTCCCCTGGAGGAGGGCATGGCAACCTACTCCAGTACCCTTACCTGGAGAATCCCATGGACAGAGGAGCCTGGCAGGCTACAGACCATGGGGTTGCAAAGAGTCAGACACAGCTGAGTGACTAGGCACAGCACACACAGGGTTTGGCCACACCGGGGTGTCTCCAGTCCATCCTGGAAGCCCCAGCAGATTTTTTTTCTTCTGGATTACTGCATCTTCTCTGCAGTATCACAAATGTACTCAAATTTATATTCAAATACATGAACATATCTTTGTTTCCATTTGTAGCAAAGGATTTTTGTTGTTGTTGTTGTTCAGTTCAGTTCATTTCAGTCGCTCAGTCATGTCTGACTCTTTGCGACCCTATGAATTGCAGCACGCCAGGCCTCCCTGTCCATCACCAACTCCCGGAGTTCACTCAAACTCATTGAGTCCATGATGCCATCCAGCCATCTCATCCTCTGTCGTTCCCTTCTCCTCCTGCCCCCAATCCCTCCCAGCATCAGAGTCTTTTCCAATGAGTCAACTCTTCGCATGAGATGACCAAAGTACTGGAGTTTCAGCTTTAGCATCATTCCTTCCAAAGAACACCCAGGGTTGATCTCCTTTAGAATGGACTGGTTGGATCTCCTTGCAGTCCAAGGGACTCTCAAGAATCTTCTCCAAAACCACAGTTCAAAAGCATCAATTCTTCGGCGCTCAGCTTTCTTCACAGTCCAACTCTCACATCCATATAAATGCTATTTAATATTGAACAGGCTTGAAAGACTACATCAAGTACAGGTGTGTGTTAGTCCCTTAGTCGTGTCCGACTCTTTGTGATACCATGGACTGTAGCCCGCCAGGCTCCCCTGTCCATGGTATTCTCTAGCCAAGAATACTGGAGTGGGTTGCCATTTCCTTCCCCAGGGGACCTTCTTGACCCAGGGATCTAACCTGGGTGTCTAGCATCTCCCACATTGGCAGGTGAATTCTTTACCACTGACCCACCTGGAAAACCCAAAATATTCATCGTTCAGTCCATCCCGCTTGGGTCCCCATTGACTATATCCCGCCAGGCTCTTTTGTCCATGGGATTTCCCAGACAAGATTACTGGAGTGGGTAGCCATTTCCTTTTCCAGGGAATCAAGTACAGGTATAAACATACGATTTCCTTAAAATATATCAATACATTGCTTTATAGCAATGAGAGCATCTGGGTCAGACTCAAGGTCAGAACTGATTGATACTCTGAAGGTGTGGACTGCTTATAACTCTGTATGTATGTTTAGCTTGGCTTGCATACTTGATCCAAGCTATTATTGCAGAGCACTGAGGTAATGCAAAGGAAAAGTATTTGGGGACTTCCAGTAGCTTCTTGAGCCAACAGAAATACACCCAGATGCCGAAGCCCTGACTTCCTCGCTAAAGTCAATACATGAAAATGTGAGCGCTATCTGGAATGCCAGTGTGCTAACGCAAGTGTACAAAGGTGAGAGCCTACACTTGTCAAGTGCAGATTTGACCCTTTCTGTATCATAAAACGAGCAAGCTATAAAACGAGCAAGCTAACGTCTTGATGACTCACCTTAAAATCTTCTTTTCCCTCTCTTTTGATAATAATAATGTATTTTGCAGTCCAGATAAGAAAAGCTACTTTTTTAATTTGCGTAAACAGACTGAGATTATGACAAGCCAAGATATAGAAACCTCACATTTCTTCTCCCAACACTTGATTCTCTAGATATCTGAATCCAATAATTCTGCAGTTTATTCACAGCGCCTAAGATTTGGGGGATTCAACAGCCCCAACACTGGGACCAAAGCTCAAGCACTTTCTGTGTTAACAATAGGGAGCAAAGTATCACTCTAAAGCAATTTAAGATGCTGATTAAAGTATGTGTTTATAAATTTGTTGTAGGAACCTGTCATGCAGAGAAGCCAGAGGGAAAACAATTCACAGGTAATATAAGTACTTCTTTTTTTTTCATTTTGTTCTTATATTCCCCTTTTATTTAAAGAAAAGGAAAAAAAGACCAAAGAAAAGGTATATGGATAAAATAATACCCAAAGAAAAGGTATATGAAGAATCACACTAAGAAATTACTTCCTCATCCCAAGCTGCAGGATGTGAGACAAAAATATCAGTCCTCAATGCATCGATCATGAAGCTGGCCAATTACTGGCACGTCTAAGAGATCTATTGTTCTTTTCAATGAAGAGTGAAAGTTCTTTTTTAAAGAATAATTTTATTTATTTATTTATTTTTGGCCATGCTGGGTCTTCATTGCTGAGCGAGCTTTTCTCTAGTTGCGGCGAGCGAGGGCTACTCTCTAGTTGCAGTGTGTGTGTGCTTCCCTTGGCAGCGGCTCCCCTTGTGGAGCATGGGCTTCCGTAGTTGCAGCTCCCAGGCTCTAGAGCACACGCTCAGTAGTTGTGAAAATTGGCTTAGTTGCTCCGCAGCATGTGGGATCTTCCTGGACTAGGGATCGAACCTGAATCTCCTGCATTGGCTGGTGGACTCTCTGTCAGTGAGCCACCAGGACCTAGAGCAAAAGTTCTGAACAGGTGTGAATTTAATACAAAACCAAGAATTTTCATTAGTATCAGTTCAGTTGATCAATCATGTCCAACTCTTTGGGACCCCATGGACTGCAGCATACCAGGCTTCCCTGTCCTTCACCAACTCCCAGAGACTGCTCAAACTCATGTCCATCAAGTCGGTGCTGCCATCCAACCATCTCTTCCTCTGTTGTCCCCTTCTTCTCCTGCCTTCATTTTTTCCCAGCTTCGGGGTATTTTCCAATGAATTAGTTCTTCGCATCAGGAGGCCAAAGTATTGGAGTTTCAACCTCAGCATCACTCCTTCCAATGCATATTCAGGGCTGATTTCCTTTAGGATTAACTGGTTTGATCTTGCAGTCCAAGGGACACTCAAGAGTCTTCTCCGACACCACAGTTCAAAAGCATCAGTTCTTCAGCACTCAGCTTTCTTTATGGTCCAACTCTCACATCCATGTATGACTACTGGAAAAACCATAGCTTTGACTAGACAGACCTTTGTCAGCAAAGTAATGTCTCTGCTTTTTAATATGCTGTCTATGTTGGTCATAGCTTTTCTTCCAAGGAGCAAGTGTCCTTTAATTTCATGGCTGCAGTCACCATCTGTTGTGATTTTGGAGCCCAAAAAAATAAAGTCTGTCACTGTTTCCATTGTTTGCCCATCTATTTGCCCTGAAGTGATGGGACCAGATGCCATGGTCCTAGTTTTTTGCATGTTGGGTTTTAAGTCAACTTTTTCGCTCTCTTCTTTCACTTTCATCAAGAGGCTCTTTAGTTTCTCTTTGCTTTCTGCCATAAGAGTGGTATCACCTGCATATCTGAGGTTATTAATATTTCTCCTGGCAATCTTGATTCCAGCTTGTGCTTCATCCAGCCCAGCACTTTGCTTGGTGTACTTTGCATATAAGTTAAATAAGCAGGGTGACAATATACAGCCTTGATGTACTTCTTCCTCAATTTGGAACCAATCCATTGTTCCATGTCTTGTTCTAACTGTTGCTTTTTGACTTGCATACAGATGTCTCAGGAGGCAGGTCAGGTGGTTTGGTATTCCCATCTCTTTAAGAATTTTCCACAGTTTGTTGTGATCTACACAGTCAAAGATTTTGGTGTAGTTGATAAAGCAGAAATAGATGTTTAACTGGAACTCTCTTGCTTTCTCGATGATTCAGCAGATGTTGGCAATTTGATCTCTGGTTCCTCTGCCTTTTCTAAATGCAACTTGAACATCTGGAACTTCTCGGTTCATGTGTTGTTGAAGCTTGGCTTGGAGAATTTTGAACATTACTTTGCTAGTGTGTGAGATGAGTGCAATTGTGCAGTAGTTTGAATATTCTTTGGCATTGCCTTTCTTTGGGATTGATATGAAAACTGACCTTTTCCAGTCCTGTGGCCACTGCTGACTTTTCCAAATTTGCTGGCATATTGAGTGCACCACTTTCATAGCACCATCTTTTAGGATTTGAATGAGCTCAACAGGAATTCCATCACCTCTATCACCTTGTTTGTATTGATGCTTTCTAAGGCCCACTTGACTTCACATTCCAGGATGTCTGGGTCTAGGTGAGTCATCACTTAATGGTGGTTATCTGGGTCATTAAGATCTTGTTTTGTATAGTTCTTCTGTGTATTCTTGCCACCTCTTCTTAATATCTTCTGCTTCTGTTAGGTCCATACCATTTCTGTCCTTTATTGAGCCCATCTTTGCATGAAATGTTCCTCTTCCAACAACACAAGAGACAACTCTATACATGGACATCACCAGATAGTCAATACCAAAATCAGATTGATTGTATTCTTTGCAGCCAAAGATGGAGAAGCTCTATACAGTCAGCAAAAACAAGACTGTGAGCTGACAGTGGTTCAGATTGTGAACTCCTTATTGCTAAACTCAGACTTAAACTGAAGAAAGTAGGGAAAACCACTAAACCATTCAGATATGACCTAAATCAAATCCCTTATGATGATACAGTGAAAGTGACAAACAGATTCAAGGGATTAGAGCTGATAGAGTGCCTGAAGAACTATGGATGGAGGTTCATGACTTTGTACTGGAGGCAGTGATCAAGACCATCCCCAAAAAAAGAAATGCAAGAAGGCAATGGTTGTCTGGGTAGGCCTTAAATATAGCTGGAGAAAAGAAGAGAAGCTAAAGGCAAAGGAGAAAAGGAAAGATACACCCATCTGAATGCAGAGTTCCAAAGAATAGCAAGGAGAGATAAGAAAGCCTTCCTTAGTGATCAGTGCAAAGAAATAAAAGCAAACAATAGAATGGGAAAGATTAGAATTTTCATAGAAATGTCAAGATTTTTCCCTTTAATTCAGGAAAATTAAAGGAAATGAATTTTTAATTTATTTTTTAATTCCTCTATTTCTTCAGAAAAGTTTGGCTTAGTGGACTGGGCCTTGGACTAGGGGCTGGAGAATGCGGGTTTTCCCCCCCAGCTCTGGGGCTATCTTTAATCTTTCACTTCTTCCTTCTTTTTTTAAAAATATATTTGCTCATTTGGCTGCACCAGGTCTTAGGTGTGGCATGCAGGATCTTTAGTTATGGCAAGTGAGATCTAGTACCCTGCCCAGGGATTGAACCTGGGACCCCTGCATTGGGAGCACTGAGTCTTAGCCACTGGACCACCAGGGAAGTCCCCATGTCTTCCTTCTTAAAGAAAATGCTTTGCCATTCCTGCCTCAAAAGAGCCTTGTGAGGAAGAGTCAATGGCGTGCTATATTAGAATCACCTAATAAAGTAAACAGTACAGGTAGAAGATGCCATCACTAATATCAGAATTTACTCGCGATAACTAAGGGCAGTGGGGCCCTGTCCTTA
Organism: Cephalophus harveyi; assembly: GCA_006410635.1. NCBI lineage: Eukaryota > Metazoa > Chordata > Mammalia > Artiodactyla > Bovidae > Cephalophus > Cephalophus harveyi. The sequence continues at coordinate 125,348 of SJYT01048986.1, forward strand.
CTGCAGGGGTGAGGGGTCCATTCGGAGAGCTGCCCTCTCGAGTGACTCAGAGAAGCGTGGACAGTCAGTGCGGAAGGATGGCGAACTTTTTAAACTCAGGAGGCAAGAGAAGCACCAGAGATCAAACTGCAGTACAATATTATCTATGGGGGAGACTGTGTTGCAGGATATTTTAAAAGAGAAAATTGCTGTATTTAAAAAGATGATGTACTTTCCACTAGAACCTGTAAGAGAATTCTTTTTTTTTTTTTAATTTTAGGAAAGTGTGAAGCCAAAGGAAAACAAAAGAAATGTTGGGAGCATACCAACTCTAGTTTGAATCATTTTGAGAAGCAAGAATACTTGAGAGCTGATGAATTCATAAACGTGGAACGACAGAGCTGCTGTTGCTACTTGTCTTAATGTCCTCTGCAGTATTAATCACAGATATGGTATACTCAGCCGGCAAGCTGAGAGAGAGAGAAGGAAGGGCACATTTAAAGGGTATGACTCTGCCATGCGGCAGACTCTAGCTCTGGCCCCTCTCGCATTTATTAACTACTCTGTGCAAATGTCTTGGTTGCAAAGCTACATGATGGAGTTCTTAGAGATATGTGCTCTGCAATGATCTTTTTAGATGAGAAGAATACTGAGATAACTAAATTTTAATCACTTAATTTAATCTTGTCCTTCTTGGGCTGGAATTCAGATTTCCTGATTCCTAATCTTTGTGCCAACTTTGATCATTTTTCACAGTTACAAGATATGATCTTTACTTATTGGACAGTGACTTCAGCTCATTTCTGGACCCTGTGTGACCACCGCCACTCAAAATTATATTATGGCACACACAGCTTATATACGGATATGAAAACAATTGAAGTGTAATCTTAATAATTTTGTTATATCCCTTGAAATTAGAAATATAAACACTCGGGGTAGAATCTATGCTCATATTTTTCCATGTGAAGTGAATAAGGTTTGAGACACAAATTGCTAGCAAAAACAAATTTTAAAGAATTTCAGATGACTAAGCTCAATATGGTTTTAGGAGACTCACATTATTGATGTGAATTCATTAATAGATAATCTTTTGGGGATGTGTGCGCTCTCTCTCATAATTTAGAAGGGGACTGTTGGAATCCTTCTGTCAGATACTTGCACTTGAGAAGCAGTTACAGATTTAATGGGATTGCCTTTCTTTTTTGCCTGTGAGAGACTACAGGCAGAGTCTTTTCAGCAAAGATCCTACTTTAGGATTTCTCAAAACCTTTGTATTGATAAGGCCGCTAATCCATTTGTGGGCCGATCTGGAATTTTCTAGAATGTTAGCTACATTATTAACACACATGCTCTGTGGTGGCCTGAATGGAAAGGAAATAGAAAAGTACAGCTGATTCATTTTGCTGTGCAGCAGAAACTGATGCAACACTGTCAAGCGAATACATGCCAATAAACATTAAAAAAAAAATCTTAGCTACACAAAGTGATAGAGATATGCAACCTTGTAACAACATTTGGTATAAATATACAAGTTATCTTTTCTTAATCACCTCCTTCAATCACAGTGTCATCATAGCAAACACAGACTCAGAGGAACATCTCTTCATTCCACTCCTGCAGAGGTACCCAGGAAATCTACTTTGATCTGTATTCATGGCCCTCTGTTACTGTGGTGTCTACTAACAGTGCCATTTTGGTAGACCATATTTACATTTTAATTTCATTATGACCAGAATAATGAGGCTATTGATGTTCCCATTTTCTCTTTGAACGGCCTCTTCAATTTGAACTGTGGCCCTTTGGTGCATCAAACTATTGTCATAGATGGAATATTTTAACATACATTTTCTGTTTCTATGAGGCAGTTAGAATAGGAAAAAAAAAATCTCTTCATGCTCATTACATTCCGCCAATAAAAACCAAAACTTTTATAAAAGAGTATTTAATTGTTCCACATAGTAAATGATTCAGCTGAAAGCAGATATGTATTATTAGTTTATTGCATTAAACTAATTAAAAATTAAAAATCTAAGGACTTCCCTGGTGGTCTGGTAGTTAAGACTCTGAACTTTCACTGAGAGTTCAATCCCTGGTTGGGGAACTAAGATCCTGCATGCCATCGGGTGTGGCTAAAATAAATAAATAAAAATCTCTCTAGAAAAAAAGTATTATTTATTAAAAAGTGAAAAGCAAGGGAGGTCTTTAAAATACATTTGCAAAATTTCAGTCTAAAGTTTAATGTATGTGGAGATGGAGATATATACGTAAATATTCTCTATAAATACGTACTTTTAAAGTATGGGATAAACCTACACCTTTTAGTGTTTAAAAAGAAGGAAATTCTGTCTCTAGATATGTCCGACTTTCTGTGACCCCATGGACTTCGGAACGCCAGGCCCTTCTGTGCTCCACTGTCTCCCAGAGTTTGCTGAAATTCACGTCCATTGAGTTGGTGATGCCATCCGATCATCTCATCCTCTGCTGACTGCTTCTCCTCCTCCCTTCAGTCCCTCCCCGCATCAGGGTCTTTTCCAATGAGGCAGCTCTTCGCATCAGGTGGCCAAAGTATCGGAGCTTCAGCTTCAGCATCAGTCCTTCCAGTGAATATTCAGTGTTGTTGATTTCCTTTAGGATGGACTGATTTGATCTCCTTGCAGTCCAAGGGGCTCTCTCTGCTCTTCCTAGGAGAAAAACACATATCTTATATTCGCCTTATCTTTCTGCTGTTATGCCCAAGTCGCGAAATCTCCCACTGACCACCAGGGAGCCGGCATCCGATGCAAAAGCAAGAGAGTTTTTATTACCAAGCTCGAGCTGGGGCTCCCACCGTTACTAACGCAGCGGCTAAGGAGAGGAGCCAAGAACTCTGGGTTTCATTGCTTATATAGGGTATTCTCGTGCGAAAAATGTTACCTTCTGTGGAAGGGTTAGGTGTTGGGTTCTGATTGGTTCCCATTTCCCGGGCTTAATTAGAATTTCCTGGGCAGGTCATAAATCCTGAATGTAAAGTCAGGAGATCCTGATCTGGGATCTGATTGGCTCGCAGGTGGGGTGAGGTCAGGGGATTTCCAAATACTCTTTCCTCAGAACTCTAAAATGGAGTCTTTTTTTAACAAAATGGGGTGGCTTAGGTTCTTCACTGCCTGGTGCACTTTCCAAACTGTAGTACATGGGAGTTAACCCAGGTTGATAGCAGAGGTCTTGGGTGGAGGAAGCAGATACCAGAGTTGAGGGCTGCTGAGTCATTTGTAACTCATGCAGAAGGATATCCAGAGGGGAAAATGCTGCTCAGAAAAGTGGCTTTAGAAATCTGCATGGAGATTTCTGAGAGATTTATGAGATTTATGTCTCTTGCCAGACACTAAGTTGGGCATGCTCAGAGCAATGTTCCGTGATTACCATCAGAGAACAGCCACTGAAAAAACTAAAAGTTGCAGTGGTGGAATCCTGGAAAAGTGTAATTTTAGTAACTACTAAATGTATTAAAAACTCTAGTAGCAAGTCTTAAAAATTCTCAGGAAGCATAATTCTCAACTAAGTTTTCTTACAACAGTAAACTAAGTAAGAGGGTATGTTGTGGTCATTCAATCACTAAGTCGTGTCCAACTCTTCTGTGACCCCATGGACTGTAGTTCGCCAGGCTCCTTTGTCCATGGGATTTTCCAGGCAAAAATACTGGAGTGGGTTGCCATTCCCTTCTCCAGGGAATCTTCCCAACCCAGAGATCGAAACCAGCATCTCCTGTATTGGCAGGCAAATTCTTTACCACTGAGCCACCTGGGAAGCCCCAGATAAGAGGTAAAATATAAAGGAAACACATTTGTGAAGGGGGCCTGTTACTTCATCTACATCAATGTGTTGAAATATCTTCCACTGTAGCCCAATCCACTAAGGAAATAATAATATTTGTAGGCAAGTTGACATTTAATATGTTTGATTATTTTTGCCAAAGTTCACACACAGGGTATCTAAATAAAGAGCTGGAATTTTAGTAGTACCAATATCGATGATATGATGATTCTCATATCTTAAACTGCTTTAATAAATTTAAAATTAAAAGATTTAATTTTTGATCTTAAATTTAAATTTTCAAATATAATTTCATGCAGCCATGAAATTAAAAGATGCTCCTTGGAAGAAAAGCTGTGACCAGCCTAGACAGCATATTAAAAAGCAGAGACATTACTTTGCCAACAAAGTTCTGTGTAGTCAAAGCTATGGGTTTTTCCAGTAGTCATGTATGGATGTGAAAGTTGGACTATAAAGAAAGCTGAGCACCGAAGAATTGATGCTTTTGAGTTGTGGTGTTGGAGAAGACTCCTGAGAGTCCCTTGGACAGCAAGAGATCAAACCAGTCCATCCTAAAGGAAATCAGTCCTGAATATTCATTGGAAGGACTGATGCTGAAGCTGAAACTCCAATACTTTGGCCACCTGATGCGAAGAACTAATTCATTGGAAAATACCCTGATGCTGGGAAAAAATGAAGGCAGAAGGAGAAGGGGACAACAGAGGATGAGATGGTTGGATGGCATCATCAACTCAATGGACATGAATTTGAGCAAGCTCCAGGAGTTGGTGATGGACAGGGAAGCCTGGGGTGCTGTAGCCCATGGGGTTGCAAAGTGTCGGACATGACTGAGCTACTGAACTGAACTGATAAATAGTATCTCATTCTAAAGTACAATAGAGATCATTTTGGCCCTTTCTTTTGTAAAATTATACAGTTTTAGAACAGGGAAATTTACAATGTCAATGTCGTGCTCCTTGTTTTATAGATAAGAAAGCTGAGGCCAGGTGTGTTCTTATCTTACAGATAAGAAAGCTTTAGAGAGGCGTGTTCCAGTCTCATAGCTCATTAAGATCAGGATCCAGGTCCTTGGTCAACTGAAAACTGACTCAATATGCTCCCGCAATGCTTGAACATCATACAAATGACACTTAGAATGGACAAATCTATCTGTTTAAATAAATTGCACCCTTTTCTTTTAAAACACAGAACAGAGTGCCATAAAAAATATCATCTATATCCTATTACCCAAATAGAACCATTGGTTTCATTTGGGAATATTATTTTCTAGTATCTGTCCTTAAGTTACAGAAAGATATTAATATCAATCATATTATATAATAATGTTAGATATTGCATGTTAAAATAAATATTGTAAAATATGTATTAAAAGGCATATAAAATTTCATTTTGTGTTTTTTGCTTGACATTTTATACTTTCATTTTTATTGCTGACAGCTTCATAACCATAGGCCACCTAATGAATATAGTGTAATTTACTTATCCCATTTCCTACTTTGTCGACCGAGATTGTTTTCACATTTTGCTTTTATAAATAACTCTGAAGTAACCATTCCATGTGAATACCATCGTCAATTATCTCTGACAATTTCTACAGGACAGATTTCTGAAGGATGATTACAGGATCAAATAAAATGAAAATTTTTTTAAGTCATTGGCTCACATTGTCAAATGGTTTTCCTTCAATGGATGTGACAATATCACCAATCCTGCGTGAGAAACATTTCACTCAGTTTTATTCTCACTGGGTGTTGTCACTGAAAAATGAATTTCCAATTTAATAGGCAAATACTGTTCTTTTATTTTTCATTTATTTGCTTGTTATTGAGATAAACATTTTCTCATTTCTTTACCTGATAACTTGTAAGGCTAGATTAATCTAATTTTTTTTTTTTTAATGACAAGCTATGGCACTGAAGATGAAAAGAAATAAAGGGCCGAGATGAGGAGAAGAGAGGCAGGAATGATAAGTGACCCCCTACTAGAGTGAGAGCTATCTCAGATGACATTGTCAGGTACATCAATAATCAGGTTATGAGAAAAAGTGGAAGCAATAGTCAGAAAACGAGCTCACAACAAAAGAGCTACTTTATATTGGCTCAGTTTCAGGTCTTAAGGGACTTTAATCCTTTGTTAAAGTTTTTACAAACTAAATGCATTAGTTTAAGGAAACTAACCTAGTATTAAAAGGAAATAATAAATAGCATACGTAGTAGAACAGCAGGAATAGCCTAATAGTCTGCATGATGGGTCTATAGCCGAGCTGGGCAATATGGTAGCCAGTGAAAGTGAAAGTTGCTCAGCCGTGTCTGACTCTTTGTGACCCCATGAACTATATAGTCCATGGAATTCTCCAGGTCCGAATATTGGAGTGGGTAGCCTTTCCTTTCTCCAGGGGATCTTCCCAACCCAGGGATAAAACCCAGGTCTGCCACATTGCAGGCAGATTCTTTACCAACTGAGCCACAAGGGAAGCCCGTGGTAGCCAGTAGGGCATGTGGTTATTGAACATTTAAAACAAGGCTGTAAGTATAACATATATTTTTATGGCGTTGTACCACCAAAAGGAATGGAAAGTATTGTAACAGTGTTTTATGGATTACATGTTGAATGCTAATATTGGGAATATATTAAGTTTTTGTATATTTTAAGTATATAATAATATAAATATAATAATAAAACATGACATTAACATTAATTTTACCTGTTTCATTTTGCTGTTTTTAATGTGACCTCTAGAAAATTTATAATTGCATTTATGGCTAACATGGACCAGTACAGGTCTAAAGAACCATTATGATCTTAGATTTTAGGACAACCATTATTAAATTGCAGTGCTTTGGCCAGAGATCTAATAGGATATATGATGAGAGAGAGACAGACACACATACAGAGACAGAGAGAGAGCGAGAGAGACAGGCTGCATCATATAACTAAAAGCAGTAAAGACAGTGGCATTGCAGAAACCAATATGGCCATCCGGGAGGGCTCTAAAGAGCGTAGGTATTTATTCATATATTCAGCTTTTAAACGACCACTACAAGAAACAAACAGGAGCATAATCGCTATTGTCAGGACTGTTACATAGAATGGGCTAGAAGAAGGCAAAGGGCTAGCTTGCACTGCCTAGGTAAGCTAGGAAAATACCACATGGGAGAGGGAGAAGATAGAATTATGCAGCTCCTACTTGGCTTCTGGGCTTCCCCAGGGGCTCAGCAGTGAAGAATCTGCCTGCAGTTCAGGAGGCACAGGAGATGTATGTTCAATTCCTGGGTCGGGAAGATCCCCTGGAGGAGGAAATGGCAACCCACTCCAGTATTCTTGCCTGGGAAATCCCATGGACAGAAGAGCATGGTGGGCTACAGTCCATAGCATCACAAAGAGTCTGAAGTGACCGAGCAGGCATGCATTTGACTTCTAACTTTTTTATCAAATTGCTAAATTCACTGATGCCATAGGTAACTGGTTTGTATACTATTCTTTTTAAGCAGTGAAACCTTATCCCAAATCTGAATATATAAAGAAGTTCCTAGTGGAATCCCCTAGGATCTTCCCTCATAGATCAGTGGGTAAAGAATCTGCCTGAAAGGCAGGAGACCCGGATTCAATTCCTGGGTCGGGAAGATCCCCTAGAAAAGGAAATGACATTCCACTTCAGCATTCTTGCCTAGAGAATCCCATGGACAGAGGAGCCTGGCAGGCTACAGTCCATGGGGTCACAAGGATCAGACACAACTTAGTGACTAAACCACCACCACTAGTGGAATTCTAGGTGACCCAGAGGTTCAGAGCACTGTCTAAATAACCATGCATTCGCTGTTGCAGAATGGTATACTTCACTGCCATAGAAAACAAGCAATCAGACTTCAGCTGGGCATTTGATAAGGTCACTTATAACAGTCTTGCAACTAAGGCTGGATTACGACATTCAGACCAATCAGTATTGTGTGAAACCACAGATCCCAGTGGTGTGAATTAATGAGATGATGTGAAATGAACAGGAAGACGTGTGGAACAGAGCTCTGTTCCTGATCTTTTTTTGTGTTAAAAAATGTCAACGACTTCGAGGAAGTGATGCCATTCCCATGTGGTCATATGACTCTATATTAATTCCTACACTTGAACTAGTAGCCTTTATCCTCCATTTACACTTCTGCTTTTTCTACTTCCTCCTCCCGTAGAACAAGTGACCTCAATGTGCTATATTTTGGCATTTAACCCATGTATGTTTATGCCCACATTAAATGAAAACTTTCATTCCTTTGCCCTCAAGAAAGAATCAGGACAATCGTAATCTCCTCATTTGCATCATTACCACAAAAAGGACTCTCGGGCGTCAATCAAGTGTTCTGCATGGGAAACACTCACGCTCTCTACAGCCACTGGCCCCGTTCTCTGTATCACAGCGTGCTGGAACATTGTGTGTGCTTAGTCACTCTGTCATGTTTGACTCTTGGCGACCCCTTGGACTATAGCCCACCAGGCTCCTCTGTCCATAGGGTTCTCCAGGCAAGAATACTGGAACAGGTAGCCATTCCCTTCTTCAGGGGCTCTTCCTGACAGGGATCGAACCCAGGTCTCCTGCATTGCAGGCAGATTCTTTAGTGTCTGAACTACCAGAGAAGCCCCGTCTTTGCTCCTCTGTCATTCTTCCTGCTAATGGGAACTGACAGGAGACTGCCCTTGGGGTTAGTTGCTTTCACATCAACCCAACTCCCTGCTCCAAATCACTCTTTCACCTCCTCCTTCTCCTTCACTAACTCGCTACCCCCATCACAGCTCTGAACGGCTCTTTCAGTTTCTGATGCATTACCCTGCTGGAGATAGGGAACCAGTGGTGGAAACTGCTTCCCAGGCTCCTGGTGAAAGTATCTCCATCTTTTACTTAACTTCAAACTGCTCTGAGTGTCACAATCCACTTATTTCATTTAATTAAGATTTATTTAGCTTAATGCTGTGCTGGGAATTGACAAGAAAAGCAATTATTTCATTTAAATAAGATTTATTAAGCTCTTATTTTATGCCAGGATTAGAGCTAAGGATGAGGGATAAAAATATATAAAGACACATTCCTTGTCCTCAAAAAATGCTAAGTTTGGAGAGATGGAGCTAGTGAGTAAATCAATTTCAATTCAGGGTCATAGATGCTAGATGCTAGTAGAAGCACATAGGTGATGCTGTGAGTGCTCAAAGAAAGAAGAGCTAAACCGTCTAGGCACGAGAGTTACACACAGTAAGTGTTTAGAATAAGCACCAGTGGGCTGTGTGAGTAAAAGGGAGGTGGGTGTTCCAGGCAGAAGCGTCCGTGTGCATGAAGGCAAGAAGGTCTGAGGAGGTGAAGCTTTGGGAACCGCTTTCTGTTTGGCGCCCAGAGGGTACGGAGCAGAAGGGATGTGTAGAAAAGTGGGTAGGACTTGAGGTCCTAGAAGGCTTTAACCTCTAATTCATAATGCTGCGGGGAGTGAAGGGAGAGCTTTAGGCCAGGGTACTACAGGATCTGATGTGCGTATGGAAGGGACCACTCCTGGCAGCCGTGGAGGTTAAGACAGCAGGGAAAAGGCAAAAGGAAAGAAGGACCGCTATGGGGTGGGGTCTGAACGGGACGCTGCAAGAAGGGATGGGTTGCAGAGGGATGTAGGAGGTTAAAGAACTTCATGAATATTGTCTGCAGGGATGAAGAAGAGGGAAGAGGCATAAGTGAATCTTAATTTCTGGCTGGGCCAAGTTGGTTGGACAAGTTTATCATATACAGAGAATACACGAGAAGGGTAGGTTCTGGGGAATGATAATAGCTTTGGTAAAGGAAGAAAATGAAAGAGCCGGCATAAAACTACATATTAAAGAAACTAAAATCGTGGCATCCAGCCCCATTACTTCATGAGAAATCAAAGGGGGAAAGGTGGAAGTAGTGACAGGTTTCCTCTTCTTGGGCTCTAAAATCACTGCGCATGGTGACTGCAGTCATGAAATCAGAAGACAATTGCTACTTGACAGGAAAGCAATGACAAACGGAGACGGTGTGTCGAAAACGCAGAGACATTACTCCGCCAACAAAGGTCCATATAGTCAAGGCTATGGTCTTCCCAGTGGTGACGTACGGTAGTGAGAGCCAGACCGCAAAGAAGGCAGAATGCCGAGGAATTGATGCCTTTGAACTGTGGTGCTGGAGAAGACTCCTGAAAGTCCCTTGGACAGCAAGGAGATCAAACCAATCAGTCTTAAGAGAAATCCAGCCGGAATACTTGTTGAGAGGGCTGATGCTGAAACTGAAGCTCATGGAAAAGTCCCTGATGCTGGGAAAGACTGAGGGCAGGAGGAGAAGAAGGCCTCAGAGGATGACACGGCTGGATGGCATCACCAAAGCAATGGACATGAGCTTGAGCAAACTCTGGGAGGGGGTGAGGGACAGGGAGGCCTGGTGTGCTGCAGTCCATGGGGTCACAAAGAGTCAGACACGACTGGCTGACTCAACAGCAACAGTGGCTTTGCTGTTGGAAACACTGAGTTGGAGACATTTGTGAAACATGGGGAGTGGTGCTGGGGAGCATACCGCACAGTTGTCTTAAAGGATCTGCTGCTCCAGAAGACTGGCCTAGGCTAGAGAGCGTGGTGTGAACCGACCCGGCCTGTGTGTGCATCATGCCTGGAACCCTGGGTTTGATGACATCACCCAGGTGGAGAGGGGTCAGGTTAGACGCTCTCTGAGGATGGACCCGAGGGAAAGATTTGTGGTTGGTCTCTATTGTCTATTGTGTTGTGTTGGGCTTCCCCAGTGACTCAGATAGTAAAGAATCTGCCTGCAATGCAGGATACTCAGGTTCGATCCTTGGTCAGGAAGATCCCCTGGAGAAGGAAATGACTACCCACTCCAGTGTTCTTGCCTGGAAAAATCCCATGGACAGAGGAGCTTGGCCAGCTACAGTCCACAGGATTGCAAAGAGTCAGAAACGACAGAGTAACCAGCACTGTCACTTTCCACGTCCTGTCTAGTTTTATTAAAACGGACCCTCTGGAAGATGTTTTTTTAATACTGAGAGAAAAGGACCAAAGGAGAAAGTTTGAAGATGCAAACTTATTGACAGTTCTAGGTATTGTCCATTTTTAATTCTACCCCCTCTCATAATTGATTTAGGATATTTCTGGATCATTTCTCCCATTCCTGAATTTTCTGTTTCTTTCCAAACATTTTATGTCAGCAGAATATGTTGCAGATAAATGCTGGTTGAATATAAAAGAGTTGGTGCCTATCTGGAATATGCAGATTCATTGAAATATTAAGTTTAAAAACACATTCCAAAGAAGGTGAGTGTATTCCACTACCACTTTTACCAAATATAGCAGATGCCAATCTCTCTGTCTCCCATGATCCATCATCTACACTGTGAACCTTGAGTTAAATGTCAGACAAGTTATAGTTACTAGGAAAGTACCTGAAAATCAGAGCTCTCTCCTCCTTCAATTTTCTGAAAATGAAGTAATCACAGGTGCACCCCTTCTAATCTATAATGAATATAAGTACAGACCACACAGTTGTGAAGTGTGATTCCCCTAAAGATTTGACTTTCTAGATTCCAAAACAGGGCATATGTGTTTGCATGTCAAATTTACATTGATGTCAGACATCTCTGATTGTAGCACATTTCTGCATTTTGCTGTCCAGCTCCCAAAAAATCTCATCCAAGAAGAAGTCTCCCCCTCTTGCCCTTGATTTTTGGGGAGGATGGTGTGACACGTGTAGCTTTGGCTCTGAAGGCACCACTTTGGCAGCTGGAAAGGACCTTATATAGTAGCATCGCTTCACACGCCCTGCGTTGGAAAGATCGGTTTGGAATGTGGTGACTTCGAAGGCTGATAAGGACACTCCACCGAAGGAGGGATGCCGGGGTCAGCTCGAGGAAGGAGGCTGCAACACCATCACCCATCAGACATGGTCCTTGTTTCAGGCCAGTGAAGAGCAGCAGCAGGCTGTTTTCACTCATCGTGGACCAGGACCTGGGCTGGGCTTATTGTTCTTTGAGGCCTTTGGAATTACAGCCAACATGCATCCCGTGGAGTGAGCAGGCCTCTGCTAGCCTTTCAGTGTGGCCATTTATCATTTTAGGACTGACACAGGCACACAGAGTCACTAGCGAGCTGTTGCTTCCTTTGCTGAGAACCGCAGGAGGAGACAAAAAAGCCCTTTGGAAAATAATTTATCTGGACATCTGCAAGCCAATGAGCAAATGAACTGACGAGGGGCAAGCGATGTGTCCTGAGGACAGAAAACGCGTCTGAAGGTGACCCCGCGTCTAGAAGCTTCACTTCCGCATCACTGGGCGAGTGATGTTCAGGGGTTCAGAGAAAATCCTCTCTCCTCGTAAATGAGAACAAAGAACAGAGGTACCGAGAGAGCTCGTCCAACCAGAAAGTCGGGCGGCCTTGCCATTTTGTACCGTCGGGGACAAGGCCGCAGCCCCGGCTGTTAGACGTTGGGTCTCTCACGGGCGCCCCTGGTTTCCGTCTTTGTCGCCGCTGCTCACTGCACTGCTCTGCTCAGGGTGGGTGTTCACACCTGCTCTCTTCCCTTTCTTCCTCCTCTGCGGTCCTTGCCTCCCTCCCCACCCTTTTCTGTCCTTTCTCCCGCCTGCCCGCTCCTTTCCTTCTCTCCCAGGTACTGTGACCACGAAAAGTTTGCAGAGCCTCATGCTGGGTGGATTTCAGCAACAGTGTGTCTGATTCTCTGCAGCTTCATGGACTGTAACCCTCCAGGTTTCTGTCCATGGGATTCTCCAGGCAAGAATACTGGAATGGGTTGCCATGCCCTTCTCCAGGGGATCTTCCCGAGCCAAGGATCGAACCTGAGTCTCTTATGTCTGGGTTTTCTACCTCTAGCACCACATGGAAAGCCCTTCAGCAACAGACATCCTCCTAATTTTAAGGGAAAAAAAAAGCCCCCTGGCCAAAGGAATTTATTTTGAGCCCCCTTCTATGCCACTTTGAATACATTTAGTTTCTGCACTTTAAACCTGGCAATGATTGTTTATTCAGCATGATCAGGCCCAGTCATAGCCACCTAATTCATTGCTTCATTTCTCCATTCACAAATATTTACTGCGCCCCTGTTACCCACTAAACTCTGGGATTATAGCAGTAGATAAACACCAAAGATTGTCCTCATGAAGCTCTGGGGGTGGGAGAGAGAAGCAATATACAAACGATGGGTCAGTAAACATCTATCACATATCACATAATGAATGGCAGGAAGAAAAACGCAGTATAAGGTACATAGAGAGTGGCCGGGGGAGACACGGTTGCCTTTGGAACAGACTGGAGCAAGTCTTGTGGGAGCCAAGGGGAAAGGGGGTGTAGGAACTTTGTTGACAGCCAGGTCGATTCTGCCTCTTCAGTGCTGACCACACAGACTGCAGGTGTCCAGTGATGTTAAATGAGTAAAAGAGAGAAGAGTCACCTTTGAAATTTTGGTTCACTTCCTCTCTAAAATTTCTATAAAATTGTAGAAAGAGGAATTCTCCAAGACTCGGAGGATTAAATTAGATTAAATATGTGCTCGTATCCTCAATGCTGCAAGTCCCTGGAGCTAATGCTAATCACACTGAAGGTTGTAACCCACTAGTGGGGCCAGAAGGCTGCTCACGGGTTGTGGCCTGCACCTTTGTACGCTACTGAGTCTTCATTGAGGGATAATTTGCATGCATTCACTTGCATAAAAGTCAAGGGAGGGCCAAAGGCAAAGGTGAGTCAGAGAGTAGTTGGGGGTTGAGAACGGCAGTTTAGCCTGAGCAGAGAGGTTGAGAGGATGATGGGAAATGAGGTCACAAGGAAGGCAGGAGTGAGCCCTCCTGAAGTCCGGGAGGCCTTGATGAGGACCTGGACTTTCCCTCTGACTCAGATGGAAAACCAGGAAAAGTCTTTTAGCAAAGGCAAGTAGGCTGTGCCCTCCTGCATCGTACAGTGGTGAAGCCCTTAGGTCTGAGGCCAGGCTGCCCCTCTTGCTAGTTGTGTGACAGAGGGTGAGTTACTTTCGCGTGCCTTCTGAGTGACAAATTTACTTATCCCTTAGGGTTGTTTTGAGGATTCTATAAATCAGTATTTGTCAACTACCAATTTATTGAATATATTTATTAAATATAATATTAAATAATAAATATAATATATATTAAATAATAATATAATTAAATTATAAATTTAATTATATTATTTATAAATTATAAACATAATTCATTATAAATAATTAATATAGTTTAAAAGCACTTTAAAAGATTTTGCTGGCAGTTTTGACCTACTGCCTTGGTCAGTTAGGTCAGGGGGTCGCAAAGCGTCGGACTTGGCTGAAGCCACACAGCATGTACAGGAAGCGAATATGCTTCATTTCATTGTTGCTGTTGTCTAGTTTCTTGTTAAGTCATGTCCAGCTCTTTGTGACCCCAGGTACTGTGGCCCTCCAGGCTCCTCTGTCCATGGAATTTTCCAGGCAAGAATACTGGAGTGGGTTGCCACTTCCTTCTCCAGGGAATCTTTCCTACCCAGGAATCAAAACCATGTCTCCTGTGTCTCCTGCGTTGGCAGGCAGATTCTTCACCACCGCACCACCCGGGAAGCCCCTGCGTCCAGCTCCATTGTTGTCCAAACCCTTTGCCCAACAGCTGACTGAGAAGCTGTAGCAAATCATTGACGATTTAAGGTGACTGCACGTTGACGTGCTCACCTGGGTCTCTGATTTGCACTCATTTCCTCCTGTAATTAACCCAGCAACACCACCTGTTAATAAACCTAGGGGGTTGCCAACAGTGATCAAATAAAACCTGAGGAAATTGGATCCTGTGGAAAAAATGTCACATCAAAGTTTCAGAAGCATTAAAAGAAGGCTGTTCTGATTCAGCTGACTTTTTAAGTTCGACAAATCATCCTTGATGAGTAGAGATTGCCAAGCACCTGGATGGATCGCCTGTGTGTTGCCTCATTTTAATTGCTGGTTGTGTGGTTTCATTTTAAGCCTGAGGTCTTAATTCCCACTAACGATTTCCGTAGCACGCACACTGGGACATAGTGCACCTGCTGAAGATGGATTTCACCACACCAAAGTGTTAGTCACTAAGTTGTGTCCGACTCCATATGACCCTATGGACTGCAGCCCACCAGACTCCTTTGTCCATGGGATTCTCTAGGCGAGAATCCTGGAGTGGGTCGCCATGCCCTCCTCCAAGGGGATCTTCCTGACCCAGGGATCGAACCAGAGTCTCCTGCATTCCGGGCAGATTCTTTACTGCTGAGTCACCAGGGAAGACCCTGAAGCCATTACTTCCCCCCAATAATAATAATAATAATAATAAAGAGTATAGTTTCTTTTGGCTTCTGAAGAAGCTGTCGATTCCCTATAAGAAGGAAAGTCCATGATGATTAAATCAATGCTTCATTAATATTAATATTTCAATAGAAGAAACAAGACAGTAGCAATTAATTTTTTCTAGTTCTTGATTTACTCATTCCATTAACTCAGATGAGTGCTTTGAATCACCTAATGTCTCCCAATCTTTTGAGCAATTTTCCAGAAAAAGATGATAATGATAATAATGACAACTAACATTTATATCATGCTTGCCAGGGCCAGCTATTTGTCTAAGCACCTATACATATATATTTTCTCTCTTAATCCTCCTAAATCACCATAGGAAATAGGCACATCTATCTCCTTTCTTCAGATGAGTAAACTGAGGCATGGAGAAGTTAGGTAACTCACTCAAGATCACATGCAGCTGCTCCTGCTGCTGCTGCTAAGTCACTTCAGTCCTGTCTGACTCTGTGCGACCCCAGAGACAGCAGCCCACCAGGCTCCCCCATCCCTGGGGTTCTCCAGGCAAGAACACTGGAGTGGGTTGCCATTTCCTTCGCCAATGCATGGAAGTAAAAAGTGAAAGTGAAGTCGCTCGGTCGTGTCCGACTCCTAGCAACCCCACGGACTGCAGCCTACCAGGCTCCTCCATCCATGGGATTTTCCAGGCAAGAGTACTGGAGTGGGGTGCCATTGCCTTCTCTGAACACACAGCCAACAAGCAGCAAAACCCCAGAACCCAGGAGAGGAGATGTTGTGAACCTATCGGCCTTCATTTTCTTTTATCATTTTTCATTACTCTTTTAAAATAGACCATGGAAACTTCTCGTTTATACAAAAAGGCTCAGCAACGTCATCAAGTTCTTGCAAGTGAACTTGCCAGGACATAAAGCAGAGCAGAAAGGGACAGGGTGCATCTTCGGTCAGGGCTGGGGGAGGCGGAGGCACACAGAAAAGAATCACCTATCATGGAGCTTCCCAGGAGGCTCAGCGGTAAAGAACCCACCTGCCAATGTAGGAGACACAAGAGATGCAGGTTCAGTCCCTGGGTTGAGGAGACCCCCTGGAGTAGGAAATGGTTACCCACTTCAGGATTCCTCCCTGGGAAATCCCATGGACAGAGGAGCCTGGCAGGCTACAGTCCATGGGGACGTGAAGGAGTCGGACATGGCTTAGCGACTAAACAACAAAAGCAAAGCGTATATGTTGTATTTGAAAGTCAAAGGGCATTTTGAATTGCTTCATGAAAATGTTTATATTCTTGATTTCATAACTTGCCTCTAGGAATTACTCCTAGGTAAACTATCGGAGGAAATACAATTTTCGTTGCCCTGATATTTATAACCAAAAAATAAAGAAATAGCTTAAATTCTTGGAGTAATAGTTGAGCTAAATAAGCTGTGACATATTCACGTGATGGAACAATCACGGTTTATGGGTACCGTGCATCCATCATCCCCTTCTCCCCTTTGTACCTTCACCATCCTCATTTCTGCTTGAGAGACTGTATTTCTGTAATGCAACAATGTATCAGGATTTGGATGTCAAAAACAAACTCTACATATATTATATTTATAAGCTTTCTGTATGTATACAAATAAACATGCATTATCTATTATATGATAATATTGAACGTTTATAAATACTGTGCATATATGTATATAACATGAAGAAAATGCACATGTCTGCTCAGTCGCTCTTGGAGAAGGACATGGCAGCCCACTCCAGGGTTCTTGCCTGGAGAATCCCAGGGACGGGGGAGCCTGGTGGGCTGCCGTCTATGGGGTCGCACAGAGTCGGACACGACTGAAGCGACTTAGCAGCAGCAGCAGCTCAGTCGCTCAGTCGTGTCCAAAAGTTTGCAACCCCATGAACTGTAGCCCACCAGCCTCCTCTGTCCATGGGATCTTCCAGGAAAGAATACTGAAGTGGGTTGCCATTTCCTACACCAGGGATGAAGAAAATACAACACTCTTATTTTTACCACCCAGCTGAAGCTATAAAACATCGTCAATAGAACTGAAGCCCACTAGGTCGCTCTCCCAACTGTGACCACGGATGAACACTGTCAGAGCATTGTGTCTGTCTTTCCTGCTCATGTCTTTATTCTTTTACTTGTATTTCCCTCTACACGATAATGTTCAATTTTCCATTTTAAGTTTAAATATCCTGGCTGCTGCTGCTGCTGCTGCTAAGTCGCTTCAGTCATGTCCGACTCTGTGCGACCCCATAGATGGCAGCCCACCAGGCTCCCCCGTCCCTGGGATTCTCCAGGTAAGAACTCTGGAGTGGGGTGCCATTTCCTTCTCCAATGCATGAAAGTGAAAAGTGAAAGTGAAGTCACTCAGTTGTGTCCGACCCTTCGCAACCCCATGGATTGCAGCCTACCAGGCTCCTCCATCCATGGGATTTTCCAGGCAAGAGTACTGGAGTGGGGTGCCCATTGACTATATTCTTTGATTAAAGTCCTTTGATTTTCCCTTCTGTATTCATCTCTCTTCCAGTTTCTCTTTCGTTTTTTCCTACCCCTGTTTCACCATTCACATCAGCCTCCAGAATTACAGAGGCAGGATGGTGGTGGGGCTGGGGGGTATGGGGGGCGGGGGCAGGCAGAAGAGGGGGGCACAGGTTTAAGTTTTGAGCATTAAAGCTCCAAATCTCAGTGCAGCAACCAGAAAGCAAGTAGGAGAGCTATCAGTTACTTTACAACATTAAAAGCATAGCATGATATTCTCATGAATTGATCTCTTATTTATTTATTTTATTTTTTTGGAATAGTTATGCATTTTCATGTATAACTAGTACATCAACATGTGCCTGTGTGGATATATTGCTTAGTTAGCATAAGACTAGATCGGTAAGTGAGTAAAAAGGATGTTGAGTTAAAGAAAATATTAAGGAAGTGAGAGAACAGGAGGTCCTCATATGATAAAAATTGTGGAGGCTATGGGAAAGCCTGGAGTTTGGGACTCGCTGCTCTAAGCTTTGGGCAAGAAGCTCTGCTCTGGTCTGAAGCCCTTAAGGGGCCCTACACAGAAACCCTCCAGGCACTTGGAGCTCTGAGAATCCTCCTAAGAGCACGTGGTACATTGAGAGGGCCCCAGGGAGGAAAGCACATCTTGGTTCCTGTGTTCATGCCCTACAAAATGTCTTAGAAGTTATGAAGCAACAAGTGATGTTTTCTTAAAAGGGAAAAGAATCTTAGAGGTGTGGCCTTGAGTGGGCAGTGGTCACAGGGCAGCCTGGGCTGAAGGGCCCAAGCAAGGGTTGGGGGATACCCCTGTTACTGTCCTGGAGGTGTGTGTGTGTGTGTGTGTGTGAGCACAGCCCCCATCAAAGCTGCAGGAGGAACACCCAAGGGCTCCTGTGCTGCGCTCCCTGGCAAACAACAGGCACTTAATCTGTGTCTGCAGAATCACCGTTGCACACAGGAGGAGGCGCCAGAAGGCAGGTGGAGGAGTTGCTGACATCGTCCTTGGGTGTCAGCGTGTCACCCTTTGCTCCCGCCGCTGCTGTGCAGGTTCATGCCTGGGTCTGAGCCCCACGTCAACACGGCCCCAAGGTGGGAAGTCTGTGCCACCAGGAGGGTCGCTATCTTGTGCATTTATGAACAATGGAAGGTATTTCCCTACCTTCCCCCAAAATCCAAAGTATGTTTTTCATCATTTAACCTTCAAATGTTGAAAAGTAGTGCTTTTTAAAGGACTCGGGTTGTACTCTAACAGCTCAGCACTCTCAGAGCTCATGGATCATTGCTATGGACACAGGGTGCCCGCTGGAGACTCACCCAACTGACCCCTGGAAATGGAAGTCAAGGCCAGTGCTCAAGAGGGGCCAGAGTGGTGGAGGTGGGACCCCTGGGCATGACGTTCACAGTATGAAAGCCTTCTGGTGCCCAGAGGAGAGAAGGAACCGCTGAGTCTGAAGGGTGCTCTGAGCTGGGAGGAGGCCAGGGCTCAGCAGCCGAAGTGATGGGCAGAGCTGCAAGCTGGTCCCTGCGTGTGGCTTGGAAGGAAAGCATGCCAGAACAGGTCGGGAAGGGACACAAGCTAGGGAAGGGGCCCAGACAAGCAGGGCGAGTGTGCAGCCACAGCCCCCGGCCCAGCGGTGCCCTCAGCAGCACCCGGCTTCACGCGGCACGGCTTGCAGAAGAGACGGTAGTTCAGCGGGTAGCAGCCCTGGTCCGTGGGCTCCACAGACAGGAGGACCCCGCAGTCCTCGCACCGGGGCCAGTTCTCACGAAGTTGCTTCCCAGGTACTCGATTTTGAAGGCATCCTTCCCGTCCCGGGGGATGCTGGGATTCTCACAGATGCTGCACAGCGGGCGAACTTCCTATAGAAGTCGTCCAGGCAGTACGCCTCATTCTGACTGTCCAGGGCAAAGCTCTCGTCCCCGATGCACCGGGCGCAGGGCACACACAGGAGGGGAGGAAGGCCTGGCCCAGGGCCCGGATGATGTGTTCCCGGACAACCTCGCCACCCTGGCCACACTTCTCCAGGGTGCCCTGGTAGCAGGGTTCACAGAGGGGCCGCCCATCCTTCGGGTGGAAGCGCTGCCCCCCGGCTGGCGGCGGCAGACCCGTCTGTGGAGCACTGCGCGGGTACTGCCTCTTCACGGCCTCTACGGCCAGCTCTCGGGGGACACGGTCTCGGGGCAGAAGGCACAGGGGTCTGCGGAGGCCGCTCTCCCAGGGAAGCCGACAGGCCCTCCGGGGTGCGGGCGGCAGCTCCTCCTCTGCGGGCTGGAGGTGACTGGGCCGAGGCTGCAGCGGAGGCCCGTCCACCCGGGCCTGGGGCGGGGGTGGGGGACGGGCGGGTGCAAGTGCTCTAGCCTGAAACGAGGGATGCCCCCGTCGCGGAGGGGGGCTCTTCATCAGGAGGGGGCAGGTCCGCTGGAGGGGGCGGAGGGAGGAGGGAGGAGGTCCAGGTCTGGAAGCGCATCATCAACGTCCAGGGGCGAGGAGGAAGCGAACACCCTCCGTTGGAGAGCTGCAGTGGAACAGCCGGCCCTGGGGCTGCGGCCCGCCAGGGGCCATCCAGGAACGGAGCTTTCCCACCGAGCCGCCCCGGGTGCCTTCGTGGGGGCGGGAGATTCCCGGGGCGGCCAGGCCGGGCCTCCCAGGCTGCTCGCCTCACCTCCTCAACCACAGCCTCATCTCCACGTGGGGGCACCTGGGTGACAAAGACAGACCAGGCCACCCTCTTCTCAGGCTTGGAGGCCATTGTTTCAGCTTCTGGTGGGGCTGGGATCTGGATTTTCCTAGGAAGGCTGAGGTCCCCAACGTTCAGGCCGGCTCCACTGAGCCGCCGCCCTGGTCGGTCACCTGATCTCTTATTTAGCTGAAGGGTTTTGTAGAAATTCTCCTCTCTGCTCATCAATCCCTCTGCCTCTTGCCTTTTCTCTACACGTTCCGCTGGACATTTCGCAAACAAATCTCGGGCGTGGAGTCTATTCTACTTAACAATAAGCCCCCTCTTGCAATTGAAGTCACAAAACCGCAGTCAGAGCGCGGAGATGTCTGTAAACCTTGCTTTCCCAGATGGACAGCAGCCCAAACAGGGATTTGGTCAAGGGCGTTGGGAATACATCAGGCAAAGTCTGTAATGAGAACAAAAGAGGCAGATGACTAGCCCCCCCTCCATCTCAGTGGGCAAGAGTGTAGCCTTCCAGATTTGTCATCGCCTTGGGGTCTGACAGGGTCGTTAGCATATTTCCAATAAGCAGGAGAAAGAAACAGAGCAAAGTGTCTATCAGAGGGTGTGCCTGCCTGCCTTACTCTCCTGCAAAGGACAACTGGAAACTATGACTTTGCTCCCTCCCCTATGGGGGAGGGAGAAATAGGGAACTGAAATGTTTGAAAGAATGGGGGTTCTGAGATGCTGAAAGAATGGGGCTAGATGAGGAGGTTAAAATGCTGTTCCTGGATTGAGAAAGGGAAGATCCATTTTTCATAAGACCAACTGCAAAGCGTACAATCGTCCGGGTAGGATCCTCCCACCGTGGTGTCCTGGCAGGTAGAGGGGGAAGGACGTCCAGCACACAAGTGGTCAGACAGCCGTGCAGTAGACTGAAGGGCACCATCTGTACACCCCCAGGCAGACCCAGAGTGCAAGTCAGGCTGGCCTTGCCCCACCCTAAGGCTCCTGCCCAGAATAGTGTATTGCAAGTACCACATCACTGATCTGCAACACCTACCAATATGTTTATGGATACACTTATTTACTTTTAATGCCACTGATCTTTAAAAATTATTTATTTCTTTATTTTTGGTTGTACTGGGTCTTCTTTGCTGCGTGAGGGCTTTCTCTAGCTGCAGTAGGTGGGGGCGACTCTCTAGCTGTGGGTTCACCCAGGCTTCTTGCGGTGGTTTCTCTTGTGGTGGAGCATGGGCTCTCTCTAGGGAAGCGGGCTTCGGTAGTTGTGGCCCTCAGGCTTAATTGCTCTGCGGCATGTGGACTCTTTCCGGACTGAAAGATTGAATCCATGTCCCCTGCATTGCCAGGCAGATTTTCATCCACTGGGCCACCTGGGAAGTCCTATGAATACATTTATGAACAAAGTTTCCAAGTAGCACAATTACGCAAGAAACTATGATGACTGATTTACCCAAGTGTGGATTTATTTCAGCCATTCCATTTCACGCCCTTCTCTGGCTAGGTGAGGAGCTTCCTTGGTGGCGCAGTGGTAAACCATCCTCCTGTAATGCAGGAGATGTGAGAGACACAGGTTTGACCCGTGGGTTGGAAGATGACCCTGGGGAAGGAAATGTCAACCCACTCCAGTATTTTTGCCTGGAAAATCCTATGGACCGAGGAGCCTGGTGGGCTACAGCCCATGGGAGTCAAAGACTCAGACCCAAGTGAGCACACGCACACACACACACACACACACACACACACACACACTAGGTGAGTCTAGGCTACCACAACTTTTTTCTTGGTCGTCCCTAACCTTGAGATGCTCATCCCCTGTGGGTGACATGGGCGTGTATGGAGAGCACTATTGTAATAGAAATCCAGCTCTGGCACTTGCTCCAGCTCCCCATCAAAACCACTCCATCCTTCCCCTTTCTTGGCAGAGGTTTCCTCCCACCGTAGAATCTGACAGTGGCAGAGAGCCATTTTCTCAGTGTCTTTTGCAGCTCAGCCAATCAATGGCACCTGATTGTGCCCAAAGGAACTTGAATGTTTCAAGAAGATATCTTTCTTCTCTTAATTTCCAAAGAGAGATTTCTGCTTGTCTTTTTTTTTTAATTTCTTTTCCATGGGGAAGGCATATGATGCCTGGAACTGCAGCCGCTGTCTTGTGACCATGTGGGAACAGCCCCAAGATCACGAAGATGCTGACCCAAAGCCTCGACATTGCCAAGCAACTAGACCAATCTTGGAAATGTCTGTCTCTAGGCTTCTTGTTGGGTAAGAAAGATGAACTTGTCTAAGCCCCTTTTAGTCAGATATTTTATTTCTTGCAGCAGAGAGTATAGACAATAAATCACAACATATTAGGCCATGTAGTAATGAAATGTACAGTCCCAACTCTCCTTTATAGACCCCTTGGAGGGCTTCCACTGCAGGTGGAGTAATGTCCAGAGTCCTTACCTGGACCCACCAGGCTCTGCACGGCACCCCTCCACCTTTCCAAGGACACTCAGGCTTTGTTCTGTGTTCCCGCCTCACGTTCTCCTTTCCTTCCTTGTTTTCTGTCCTGGCCAAATTTCTGCCACAGGGCCTTTGCACGCACTGACTGTGTCTTCTTCCTTCTTCTATGTACAGCTTTAAGCTTTAAGGCGGCTTCTTCATAACAGCTTTGCTTTATCACCCAATCTAAAGCAGATCTTGCATGCTATGGCTTGTGACACCTCCCTGCTCTGCCCTCGGTGACTGCGGCTGACTGTGGGGAGGGCCCCTCAATGGGTGTTCCAACTTCCTCCTGAAAGGGCAAGGACTGAGGCTGAAACTGCCTTTCCCAGGCTCCTGGGAATTGGGTTCTACATGGAGTTGAGGTTCTGCCCATCAGATATACAGAGGTGGTTTTCCCATGCTGTTGCATGAGCAGAGACAGGTGGGTGGAGGAGTTATCTGCTGGCAAGGGACCTGGAGGAGATGTGACTCTCACCTTGATAAAGGCCGCAGCTCCCTGAATCGACTCATTTTGCAATGCACCTTGCGGCACTGTTATTGTCATTTTCTTTGTTATTGTTTAGTCCCTAAGTCGTGTCCCACTCTTTGCAACCCTATGGACTGTAGCCTACCAGGCTCCTCTGTCCATAGCATTTCTTTAGGCTTCTTTAAAATGTGAGCCAGCTATAACTTTTTTTTTAATTTATTTTTAACTGGAGGATAATTGCTTTATAATATGGTATTGTCTTCTGCCATATAACAAAGTGAATCAGCCATAAGTATACATATGTCCCCTCACTGTGATTTTAATTCTGTATCTATTTGTACGTGGCCTTGTTAGCTGGTATCTCCTGCTCACTTCTATGCCCTGAATACTCAGCACCAGGGGCGGCACATGTCTAGGGTCAGAGTTACTTGTTGAGTAGGTGAATAAGTGACTGAAAACAGCGGACCTTGCACGGGACTTCCTTGGAGGCCCAGTGCAGGGCCTCACCTTCTAGTACAGGGGTTGGGGATTCAATTCCTGGTCAAGGAGCTAAAATCCCACATTCCTTGTGGCCAAACACCAAAACAGAAAACAAATATTGCAACAAATTCAATAAAGACTTTAAAAATGATCTGCATCAAAAAACAATCTCTTAAACAAAAAACCCAGAAATTGCCTATAAAGTTATAAGAAAATATAAAGTCCTGAAGTCACATGTTTGATATTTCAAATTCTGCTGCTGCTGCTGCTGCTGCTAAGTTGCTTCAGTCGTGTCCGACTCTGTGAGACCCCATAGACAGCAGCCCACCAGGCTCCTCTGTCCCTGGGATTCTCCAGGCAAGAATACTGGAGTGGGTTGCCATTTCCTTCTCCAATGCATGCATGCATGCTAAGTTGCTTCAGTCATGTCCGATGGTATGGGATCCCATGGACAGCAGCCTACCAGGACCCTCTGTCCACAGGATTCTCCAGGCAAGAATACTGGAGTGGGTTGCCGAGGGGAGGGGAGGCTGGTGGGCTGCCGTCTATGGGGTTGCACAGAGTCGGACATGACTGAAGCAACTTAGCATGCATGCATACATGGTGCTGGGAAGTGTTCTAATTTCATTCTTTTACATGTTGCTGTCCCGTTTTCCCAGCACCATTTATTGAAGAGGCTGTCTTTGCCCCATTGTATATTCTTGCCTCCTTTGTCAAAAATAAGGTACCCATAGGTGCATGGGTATATTTCTGGGCTTTCTATCTTGTTCCATTGGTCTGTATTTCTGTTTTTGTGCCAGTACCATTCTGACTTGGAAGTTAACATTTACAATGAATTTCCAACTTGCAGGTTTCACCTGGCAGCCTCATGGCATAACAGGCAAATTTTTAAAAAACTGAAACAAAAGGGACATAAACTCTGTTACGAAAGAATAATCCTGACCATAATGGTTTTGTGTCTCAAGAAATGTAATCTCACTCAGAGAGAGTTCCATGACCCTTTTTGATACCTCGCAAGAGGGCAAGTTGGGTTTCCTAGGTGGCTCAGTAGTAAAGAATCTGCCAGCCAATGCAGAAGACACAGGCTCAGCCCTTGGGTCGGGAAGATCCCCTGGAGAGGAAAATGGCAACCCACTCCAGCATGCTTGCCTGGGAAGTCCGATGGACGGTGGAGCCTGGCGGGCTACAGACCATGGGGTCACAAAGAGTTGGACACGACTTGGCACCTGAACGACAACAAAAGGACAAGTTGCACTCTGCTCTGAGATGCTGGCTGAGTGCCACGGAACTCACCATCAAGACGCAGCCTCACATTCTCTCCTGGGCGATTCCCTGATGAGACACAGGCGTGCCATTGACCGTCAGATCCATGAGGCCATGAACCCATGTCTGGCTCGAGTAATCCCTATTCTCGATGCTTCCTAGAATACAGTCAGCACTCAGTAACCAAATGAATTTGATAGATACAGCAACTTTCCGCTACGTACCTACTTTACACATGGTAATATATATGTTTCAATGCTACTCTCTCAGTTCCGTCCTACCCTCTCTTTCCTCATTGTGTCCAAGGTCTGTTCTCTGTCTGTGTCTCTATTCCTTCCCTACAAATAGGTTAATCAGTACCGTTGTTTTAGATTTCTTATATATGATATTTGGTTTTTGCAAACAGCAGGTGCTGCATGCTCTTTAAGGATCAATTTTGAGGCGTTTCATAAAGGACTAAAATTAGTGTTTAGTCACATTAATGAATCAGATACCTCTTTTGTCTTATTGGTGTTCAGTTCAGTCGCTCAGGCGTGATCCCTGTCTCATACATGTAAAAATGTATCTTCTAACAGCCACACAATCTTCTTTAATTGTAGTAGGCTCTCTCTTCCAATGTGGATTTTTCCATCAACTACTGAAAGTAGCAAATGAGTGTATCTATTTTTCTCTTTGCTCTCCCTCCCTGTAGCTGAGCTTGTTCTTCCAGCTTCTCTCTGGTATTTCAATTGAAAGTTCATACTCTGTGAAGTTGTCCATTGTTTGGAACTGTTCCTGGGTGACTTTCTCCCACCATGAAAATTATTAGAGAGGAGGGAGTGGGATCCGACGCGACAGAAGGGAAAGGGGGAAAACCACAGACCTCAGGAAAGCCTTCCAGAAAACTCATCTCCCCAGGAGACAGGACAAAACAGAGGCTTGTGTTTCTTCACTGTGGCCAAATGTCCCTACTCAAAAACTGGTGTTAGCTGGAAAAAAACATATTTCTACCAAGTTTGCTCGTGTTTAATTCTGTTCTGTTTATTTACCTGTAAGTTACATTAATATATATTGATTTTACTGTTTCAATCTGATACAATTCATAATACATTTCATCCTCCATACAGTAGGCATATATGATGTAGAGCTCATTTATGCATATCAGTAATATATTTTCTCTTCTCTTTCTATCACTTCTTTGATATCTGTAATTGGCACTGATGTCCCAAATCTGTACTGACTCAGAAAGGGTTAGTCGCTCAGTTGTGTCCAACACTATGTGGCCCCATGGACTGTAACCCACCAGACTCCTCTGTCCATGGGATTTCCCAGGCAAGAGTACTGGAGTGGGTTGCCATTCCCTTCTCTAGGGGATCTTCCTGACCCAGGGATCAAACCCTAGTCTCCTCCATTGGCAGGCAGATTCTTTACCATCTGAGACACCAGGGAAGCCCCCTACTGACTCTAGGAGTTTCCAATATACACAGGTAATCACATCCTCATTTGATGCCACCAAGAATTGAGATTTCCCAGTCCTGAGATGTTCTGATCCTCTTCCTTGTGACCCAGAGCCAAGGAACATGCATCCACTCTTGTCCTCCCATTGCACCCACATTCTTGCACGTGACTCCAGACAACACTCTGACTCCACCCATCCCTAGGAGTCCATGCTGCCCAGGGACCTGGGAATCCAGAGAGAGTTCTCAGCAGCCTGGCTGCGGCCGTGACGCGCACAGGCTGAGTGCAGCAGGGAAGGTGAGACTCAGACACAAAGACGGGGACACAGACAGATGGCACAGGGATCTTGGGCCCTGGAGCCAGGGGTGTTTGGGAACTAGGGGAGCAGGAAGGGAGGGGGTGGTGAAGGCTGACGGGGAGGCTCTAAGCCAGCTGTTCTCCAGCACCTGCGGCTCATGACTCCCAAGCCGTCACATCTGCATTACCTTAGAAATGGCTAAACCAAGATTGCCTTCAGGCTCTGGCATTCTTTTCATGTCAAAGTGGTATTTTTTGTGGTATTCAAGTCACGCAAAAGAATGTAGGCAATCCAAGTCAGTTTTGTCACAAAACTACAACCTAAACTCTAGTGGGCTTGAGGTTCACATGTCCGTGGCGGACCTTGTATTTCAGTTTCCACTTACTTTTCCCAATTAACCTGAAGTTGCTTTTACAGAGCACACAAGTTTTCATGCTAGACATTGAAAGGAAGGCTAAAACTGCAGCTGCCGGGGAGAGGTGGCACACTGGGATGAATGGGCTTCAGGCAAAGCGCGTGTGGTGTCAGCTCTGTGGGTGCCAGGGGCCGGGGGAGGCGCCAAGGGCACACTAAAAGCAAATGCCCTGAGCTGAGCTTCACGGAACTTTTTCGACGTCTGTGCCCCTTATGTCTGTCTACTCAGGGACATGTGAAGACTGTGGACAGGCGTACTCCAAATCCTGTGTTGTGACGAGTGAGCAATCGCAGAGCTTTCTAGAAGCAGTTTCCAGACAGCAACATGGCTACTGGTATGCAAGGAGATCAAGCTAGTCAATCCTAATGGAAATCAATCCTGAATCTTCATTGGAAGGACTGACGCTGAAGCTGAAGCTCCAATAACTTTGGCCACCTGATGCCAAGAGTCAACTCGAAGGAAAAGACCCTGATGCTGGGAAAGATTGAGGGCAGGAAGAGAAGGCGGTGGCAGAAGACAAGATGGTTGAATGGCCTCATTGACTCAACCGACGTGAGTTTGAGCAAACTTAGGGAAATGGTGAAGAACAGGGAAGCCTGGCGTGCTGCAGTCCATGGGGGTCACAAAGAGTCAGACCTGACTTAGGGACAGCATTTATAGTGTCTTAAATGCATATAGTGTATTGCGCTCAGGTCTGGGGCTACAACTCTGAGAAAAAGTGAAATTTAGAGCTCACAGACCCTGTCATCTCCTAAAGGGATACACAAGAAACCAGGCATTTACCACGCAGTCTGAAAAGTGTGATCGCTTTTCCAGTTTAATAGACACTTTCACAGCAGGGTGCTGCTGCTGCTGCTGCTGCTAAGTCACTTCAGTCGGGTCCGACTCTGTGCGACCCCATAGACGGCAGCCCACCAGACTCCCCCATCCCTGGGATTCTCCAGGCAAGAACACTGGAGTGGGTACAGCAGGGTGGGGTCTCCTCAAAATTAAAGCCAAACTCTTTGTGTTTAATGCCTTCCTCCCCAGATCTACTGTTAGTCCAAGAGGCAGGACTCGAGTCCCTCCTGCCGACTCACTGCACTGGCCTCTTGCCAGCAGGCACTGAATAAATAATCGCTAAATATCTGAGCGAGGAAATGACTGGGCCCTAGGCGAGAGGCAAGCATGGAGAGTTAGGGACCATGAACTCTATTCCTGGGGTCAGGGAGGCTTTGCGGAAGAAGTGGTATTTACGCTGAATCCTCCAGGGAAATGGCGTGGAGCCCGAGAAAGAAACAGCAGCTCCTTTAAAGACTTGGAGGCAAGGCTGCTCAGCGCATCTGGTGAAACCGTGGACCTCGCGCCTGGCGTTCAGAGCGGCTGCTCTGTCCACTGCGGCTTCAGGGCAAAACAGAAAAGGATGTCATCACGAGGTGCATAACGCTGACCAACTAGAAAAAAGAGAGTTTTCCTCCAGGATGATCGAGTCTCTCCACCGTGCCCTCCGTCTTCCCCTTGTCCAGGCCACTTGCCCAGCTGGTCCAGTAGCCTTGGGAGTCGGGAGGAGGATGACCGGAACTGATCACCTGTCTTTAATAAGCGCAAGCAGATTCACAAGCAGCTTTTCTGACCCAGTAAGAATTTGAGCTTCATTCTGTAAGCAGTGATGACTTTTTGAAAGAATTAAACTTGGAAATGATCTTCCAACAGAACTGTATTCAGCAGGCATTTCTTGAGCTCCTGCTTAAGGGGGAGGCTCACATTGATAGGGTATCCGTCCTGGTAGAACCCACAGTTTAGTGGTGAGAAAATGGGCTTTGGGGCCAGCCGGAGGGAGGAAGAGCCACTTAAACTAGAAAATCTTCTAACGGACCTGGAGAGGCAGACATGGGGATGTCCATTTCATAGATGAGAAAACAGAAGGAAGGGAGGTCAAATAACTTACCCAAGATCAGGTAGTTTCAAACTCTTATTTATGTGATCATAAATCCTATATAGAAAAGGCAAAATGCTGACTAATATGTCCTTACATAAATTTAAAATGTGAATATAAGAAAGACAAACCACTAATTGCACACACACACACACACACACATACACACACACACACATGTGAAATACAGCCTCACTTTCCAGAAAATGCAGCCTGGAAAATACTGGTCAGAGTATGGCCAGTGGCCTAGCTTTAAACCCTATACAGGCTTATTCATTTGAGTGAATTCTGTTCTGGGCAAAAACATTCCATAATCACAGACCTTGCCTCTCAGCTTAGCAGGGGCCCCTCACAAGTAAATGCTATTCATAGGATCCTAGAGCTGTAAAAAGCCAGTCTGAGTGCCTGATTTGGAACTTTCGAATGCAGTTGAGCAGTTTTGTGAATATCAGTTTTCTCTTCTTCTCTGGAAGTTGTCTAGGGGAGGAACTCTGTGTTCTGAAGTTTCATGACCCCAATCGGTAAAATGTTCCCCCGGGTTCCAGCTCCATCTTATCTGCGTGAGTGTGGGTCCGTCTCTCCCTTCTTTGGTCCTCTGTTGGAAGGGAGATTGGAAAGGATCTTAAGTGCATTTCTTCTGTGAACTCAGCGAACCCCAGTTCCTTTGAAAGTTTACCCTAGGATTCATTTTCTCTGTTTATAAAGTATTCATTTCTCTTCTCTGAATTGTTTCGTTTCCAATTTCCTTTCTGAAAAAAAAAAAAAGTAGGCATATGCATTTTGGGAAACAGAAAAGACAACAATGACAGTTATAACTGATTCTCGTTATTGGTGGTACTGTGTTCTACAGAGTCGGTGTTGCACATAGAATTGATGAAGACAGAACCAGTGCTCCCTGAGGAAATAAAGGTTGGGTTCCTATGAGCCGCTGGTGACATTTTCATCAATCGACCAATATCTAGCCTCGTTTTATGTGTGTTTTGGGGTTTTTGCTGTTGTTTTCTTTTCTACTTTATTTTAATTTTTTACCTCTTTGTTTTATATTGGAGTATAGATGATTAGCAAAGCTGTATTAGTTTCAGTGTACAACAAAGTGATTCAGGTACACATGTATCTCATGTAGCTACTCTTTTTCAAATTCTTTCCCCATTTAGATTGTTACGTAGTATTGAGCAGAGCCTGGGCTAGGTCCTTGCTCTGTGTTGGTTATCCATTTTCAGTGAAGCAGTGTGTACATGTCAAAGCTCTGTTGTTTAAAGAAGGGTGATAGGAGGGATGAGAATCTTCTGATCTACCTCGCCTATTTTACAGTCTGTGTGTTTTTGCTGAAATGCACTTAATGTCATGTATCACACTGATGCATTAACATTGAATTCACAGCCAATGATGCTAGAATTCACACCTGAATGGAGCTTATGGAACATGCAGATTTTCTCCGTAAGGCATTTCACACAGCCTCTGTGCTTAGGACGCTAACCGGCCCTTGGGCACTATGTTTGGGGCCATTTTAGTATTATTATTTTTTTGTTTTTGGCAGGTGGTGGGTCTTTGTTATTGCACGTGAGCCTTCTCTAGTGGTGGCAGCAGGAGCTACTTTCTAGTTGAGGCGCGTGGGCTTCTCTTTGCAGTGGCTTCTCTTGTTGCAGAGCACAGGCTCTAGGCACAGAGGCTTCGGTAGCTGTAGCACGCGGGCTCTAGTTGCAGCTCTCGGGCTCTAGAGCGTAAGCGCAGTAGTTGTGGAGCGTGGGCTCAGCTGCTTTGCAGCATGTGGGATCTTCCTGGGCCAAGGATCCAACCTGTGTCTCCTGCATTGCAAGGTGGAGTCGGGGGCCATTTTACACAATCCCTCCAAGGAGCACAGAAATGCAAAGAATGTGGCCCCAAGGAGACAGCAGAGAGGAGACTTTATCAGCATGAGAGCTGAAACAAGAAGCTGGGAACATGCCTGTTGGTAATTCATATGCTCCCTCATCTGGCACGTGTTCGTAAATCATCGTGAAAGTGCTGTGAGTGATCTGGGGGCTACAAATACATTTCAGCAACTAGGTGGATTTGCCTGTGTCTGTTCCTATTAAGTGTTGGGGGCCTTTTCCAGATGGCAGGGAGAAGGGTGTAAGGAGGGAATGGGGCGTCTTTTGGAGACCCAAGAGTCTGTTGAAAATAATTTATGAGAGATACGGTACCTGGACAGTAGCTCATAGCCTAAGGTGGAGAAACAGAATTCCTTGCACCTCCAGCAATCTATCTGCAGACCTCCTAGTGTGAAAAATGGCTTGCCGTAAAATGTGAGCGCTGTCACCCCGTACATATAATTATATTTTAATAAAAAATAGATCTATAGCTCAACAGTAAACCATGAGATTATGCGGCCCAGAAGCTGCTTTGAACTCGCAGCCATCAAACCCTGGCCCTCCTGCTTGTACTGGGGTCCTGAGGGAGGGGTTGATGGAAACACACTGGCCCACAGCGGGGTGCAAGGGCTTCTGGGAGCCACCTTCTCTGACTGGCACTTTCACTTCAAGGACCAGTGATGCATCAAAACTCCAATTTTGATAAACCAAAAGTGAAATCCATATTTAATAGAACATGACAAAAATCACTGATTTAAAAATCTAAAAACTAATGGAAAAGTCATATCATGAAATTCACCCAAAACATGTGCTGCTGTGGTTCCCATAGGCTCTTGTTGCTCCAGCTTGACTATTAAAAATGATTTTTTAAAAATTTGATTTCTAGATCCTTCCAGGGTTGTGCTCTGAACAGAAGCAAAATGAAAATATTTCAGGGGCTTATTTGACAACCATTGCAAAAGAAAACACATGGCTATCTGTGGAGTCATAGGTTAAAGCTATAAATTTATTTCATTAAACAGAAAGGGAATGGGTGAAATTTAAAGACACTGTAACCCTGACCCTGGCTTTGTGGACTAATATTCTCATCTGATTTATTCATTTAATTTTTGCTTAGAGACATCACATACACACCGATGGTAAACCCTTCTTTTTGGTAAGTTTTTATCTCTCACAAAATTCTGATGTATTCAGTGATGAATTTGGATCGAAACAAGTTTTTCCAAAAAATTCATAGACTTACAACCACAAAGAATGCATTAGCATTTGAACTAAAGAGAGAAAGGTTAAAATCCTAACATTTTCTCCAAGAGAGAGCAGTTCTTCACCGTTTTTATATAATCTTTCAGAATATAACATCAAATATATTTTACAATTTTTATGTATTTTTAATATATACAATATATATTTAATACATTGTATATTTTAATATATACAATATGTATAATTTTTAGTAACACAATAAGAGTCTCCATTAATATTCGACTAGATCACTCTTCCAGATGTCTGTTCATACTTGTAGTAATTGAGTTCATTTTTTTCCCAAACAATGAAATGTCTAATACAAATAAATAAGGGTCGGGTGAGTCTCAAATAACACGACCAGAGTACTCATAAAATTCGAAGAAGCTGAGTCAGATCCTTTCAAGAGGACAAACGCAGCACTCCTCCAAATTCAGTAAGTGGTGGAATGCAGCGATCTTGCCTTGTCTCTCCTCTGAGCCAAGCAACCTGGTCCTGTCAAGGCCGTCTTTCATCTCCCGTGCCTTCCACCAAGTGCTATATCTCTCGAAGAAAAATGCATGACTTTCTTAATTAAAAAGAAAGTGAGTCTATGAAAATGAAGCTGAGCCTAACTGATCCTGATTCTCTCACTCAGACTATGAACAGGCCGAAGAAGCTGCCGTGAGATGTGGCCTGGTGATGCAGCTTATTGACCATGGCTGTGGTGACTCATGGGCAGGTTTTTTTTTTCATTATCTTATAATGGAAGGTTGTTGGGTGCAGCCTTAAAGCAGAATGAGAAAATCAACAGAATGTTCTTGGAATGACTGCTGGCAAACTTTCTTTTATTTGTCTCTGTTCTCATTAGGGGAAAGAGAGGGCAGGTCGCTTTCAGAAGGATTAAAAGGTCAAAGGTCTTGGTGAAGGGACTTCTACACAAGCCTTTAGAAAGCTGTTATCAGAGGATCAGCTATAATAGAAAACCATCCTCAGGCTAATCCTCTGCCTGGACCCAAAGAAAGCGCTTTACCTTTTTTCCCTCTCCCCCTCCCCACCCCCCACCGCCTTTTTCCTTTACAGCAGCCATTTTCCACAAAAGCCTCTCACTTTGCCCTGATGCCTTAACCCAAGTTTACAGGATCCAAGTCCTCTTTCCCCAGCTCTCTCCCTTTTTCTCAGTATCCTCTGGTCTCCAAGCCTAGCCCTTCCTCACTCTGCCCGTTTCCTGCCTTTCTCTCCCCTCTTGCTGTCTTTGCTGGGTGTTCTCTGGGATTCCCCGTAAAGCCTTCCCAGCCTCCACAGCAGCTCACACCTTCAGCAGATGCAGGACCTCTT
This sequence comes from Cephalophus harveyi, assembly GCA_006410635.1. Lineage (NCBI taxonomy): Eukaryota > Metazoa > Chordata > Mammalia > Artiodactyla > Bovidae > Cephalophus > Cephalophus harveyi. Next base: position 158,793 of record SJYT01048986.1, read on the forward strand.
CTAGGGGAGAAAGGACACTGACCTCAGGACGGGCGTAGAGACCAGCTGGTCTACCTGCCCACTTCCCAGGTGGGTCAGTGGTAAAGAATCCACCTGCCAATGCAGGAGACGCAAGAGACACAGGTTTGATCCCTGGGTTGGGAAGATCCCCTAGAGGACGAAATGGCAACCCACTCCAGTATTCTTGCCTGGAGAATCCCAGGGACAGAGGAGCCTGGAGGAATACAGTCCCTGGCGTAGCAAAGAGTCAGACACAGTTGAGCAACTGAGCATGCACACTGGTCTTCCTAACTTCTTGGTGAACAAAATCCATGAAATTGGATTTTAGGTGAACAAAAATTTTAAAGGTGAACAAAATCCATGAAATTGCCTGAATTCATGCAGCCAGGTAGTGGCTGAGCCTAGACTAGGACTCAGAATTGCTAATTCTCTATGGCCTCTAATAATGACTGGATATCGGTTATAAAGTCCTTTAGATCATTAAGCTGCTCTGCTAATTGAACATAGTTAACCCAGTGGGCAAAACTGCTGCTGTGTTGTCTAATGCCGATGGAATGAGACTGGGGTGGCACCTGTGTTGGCAAGCTGCACCTTAAGAGGGGTGGGGGGCTGCTTTGCACACAGAGCCCCGTGATCTACACTTGTGGCCAGAGGCTTTCGTCACTGCTCTACAAGGAGCAAGTGGACATCTCACCATCTCAGAGCAGACGCCCCCAAGATGCCCTCTTCTCCTCATCACTGCACCCTGTGAACCATTGCTCGCCAGGAGAGGGAGTAAGATAGAAATTGAGGAAGCCACACAGTGGGTGCATAGGTTTGACAGGAATTTACATAACACTAGAGAAAAAGAAACCCAGGAAAGGCATCAGCTTTGCTGGGGCTCTCTTTCTCTCCCTCCCAGTTGGGGACAGAACAAGGAGGACCTGTTGCTCCATGGAGCTCTGTGCTCCTCAGTCATCAGTCACAGAGGACGGGAGCCTACCCAGACGTTTGCTTTTAGAGTTAGAGTTGACACTTGGTAATGATGCTGAGTGCTGCTTGCTATTCACTTCTTGTGGTTGGAAAAATCCTCCTAATATCAAACATTAGAATAAAGCACCACCTTGTGGTCTGATGCATTTATTAAAGTGGCAAAATCTGAGAGCTGAGACTGGAAATGCTCCCCCAGCTGGTGGCAGAGAAGCCGAGGTCTGAACGCTGACTCCAGGGTGGCTGATGGGAAGCGGGAGCCCAGAGTGTCTGCGGATTCTCGGATCAGGTAACAACAGCATCACCTTCCAGGGTGTGAGTTTCATGTTTCTGACACTAAAATACTGTGTTATTTACATAGTGGAACCAATTTAATCCCTTCAAAACCACAGGGAAATGGGTCTTAATATTTGAACTTTGTAGCTTGAGGCTGAGGTCACTACATGATCAAACTGCCCTTAGTGCTGAGCTTGGGTTTGAGGTCAACCCCTTAGGACACAAAGTCTCTGCTCTTAAACACTGTTCTGCTGATCCCCAAACCAAGACCAAGGGCAAGGTCTACTTCAAGCTCACCCTCCTAGGGGGGCTGTGGCTCTGGGCTCTAAATCAAAGCAAGAACGGCTGAAAAGTGAAAGTCATTCAGTTGTGCCCGACTCTTTGCGACCCCATGCACCATGTGGTCCTTGGAATTCTCCAGGCCAGAATACTGGAGTGGGTAGCCTTTCCCTTCTCCAGGGGATCTTGCCAACCCAGGGATCGAACCCAAGTCTCCCACCTTGCAGGCAGATTCTTTACCCGTTGAGCCACCAGGGAAGCCCAAGAATTCTGGAATGAGTAGTCTATACCTTCTCCAGCAGATCTTCCCAACCCAGGAATTGAACCAGGTTCTCCTGCATTGCAGGTGGATTCTTTACCAGCTGAGCTACCAGGGCAGTCCCTAAAACAGCTGAAGTCTTAGCTTAAAGTTCACTCGGAGGGCTGGAAGTAACCTATACCCCAAGTTTCTTTGGTAAGGAAATTCTGCACTCAGAGAATCCACCTGTGCCCATCCACTGTCTGCGATGTCCAGAGGGGAGGGATTTGGAGGATGGGCAGAGAGCCCCTGGGGCTTCCCTCGTGGCTCTGCTGGTAAAGAATCTGCCTGCACTGCAGGAGACCCCAGTTCAACCCCTGGGGGGAAGATCCCCTAGAGAAGGGAATGGGTACTCACTCTGGTATTTTTGCCTGGAGGAGGAGCCTGGTGGGCTATATAGTCCATGGGGTCACAAAGAGTCGGACGCAACTGAGCAACTAACATCGTCACTTCACTTAAGAGAGCGACTGAGCCAGCAACCAGGCCTTAAATCATTTCATGAAGAAATAAAACCGGAAGTGATATTTAACAAATACTCGCTTGTACGTTAGAGTGCTTACCATTTCAGCGCTTTCCTGAACCATGATATTCTAGCTTCTTTAAAAAGTAATTATTTTGTCATAGCGTTCGTTTTAAAGGGAGGGTTGGAGTGTCTGTCTGACTGGTGTATAAGGTAAGCAGGCAGCAGTAAGAAGGATAAAATATTTGTAGAAAGGAGACCTGACCCTGTGTTGTTGCTGGGACAGTGTGAGCATCCTTGTGCAAGTCGCTTCCTCACCTCGGGGCCTCAGTGATCTCATTTGTAGAACAGGAGGATGGACTTGACGAAAAGGTAGCTGTTCTAAAATAGAGCACAACACAACCGTGGAAAATCTGAGTGGAGAACCTCAGCTTCTCCCTTTCCTTAGAAAGTCTGTCCTGCCCTTGTTTTCTTCCTATTCTCAACTGAATCTGCTGCTAATTTTGGTCACACAGTGAGTTGCACACAGAGATGTCTGGTAACATCCTGTAATGATGATGATTTGGGGGCATACACGAGTTTCTCTCTTTCCAGAGGCGGTAAATCCCCACAATTAATGGCTTCCTAGTCCCTTTGCATGTAGTGGAAATCCAAGCAGTGATTTCAAAAGTTCTATAAAAAGAGGAAACCCTGCTACAGATGGCTTTCCTTGGAAGGTTGCTTTGTGACATCAACGCCGAGCCTGTTCGTTTCATAGCCTCTCCCCTTCTCTTTTCCTTCTTGTGCTCTCCCTCTGGAGGTCTCTTTGTTGAGCCCTTTTTAAAAAACAGATCATCTGTACTAGAGTAGAGCCCAGAACAGGACTGTCCAATGATCTTGGTGTAATGCTGAAAATGGAATTTGTGCTTTGCAATGTGGTAGTCCGTCAACAACCACCAGTTGTAGGTGACTGCCGAGCATTTGAAATGAGGCTTGTAAGCCCATGGATTGATGTTTCATTTTATTTAATTTTAGTTTATTTAAATCTTAATTTAAGTTGCCATTATGCCTCAGTTCAGTTCAGTTGGTCAGTCATGTCCAACTCTTTGCGACCCCGTGAATCACAGCACGCCAGGCCTCCCTGTCCATCACCAACTCCCGGAGTCCACCCAAACTCATGTACATTGAGTTGGTGATGCCATCCAGCCATCTCATCCTCTGTCGTCCCCTTATCCTCCTGCCCCCAATCCCTCCCAGCATCAGGGTGTTTTCCAATGAGTCAACTCTTCGCATGAGGTGGCCACAGTACTGGAGTTTCAGCTTTAGCATCATTCCTTCCAAAGAAATCCCAAGGTTGATCTCCTTCAGAATGGACTGGTTGGATCTCCTTGCAGTCCAAGGGTCTCTCAAGAGTCTTCTCCAACACCACAGCTCAAAAGCATCAATTCTTCGGCGCTCAGCCTTCGTCACAGTCCGACTCTCACATCCATACATGACCACAGGAAAAACCATAGGCTTGACTAGACGGACCTTAGTCGGCAAAGTAATGTCTCTGCTTTTGAAAATGCTATCTAGGTTGGACATAACTTTTCTTCCAAGGAGTAAGCGTCTTCTAATTTCATGGCTGCAGTCACCATCAGCAGTGATTTTGGAGCCCAAAAAAATAAAGTCTGGCACTGTTTCCACTGTTTCCCCATCTATTTCCCATGAAGTGATGGGACCAGATGCCATGATCTTCGTTTTCTGAATGTTGAGCTTTAAGCCAACTTTTTCGCTCTCCTCTTTCACTTTCATCAAGAGGCCTTTTAGCTCCTCTTCACTTTCTGCCATAAGGGTGGTGTCATCTGCATATCTGAGGTTATTGATATTTCTCCC
>SJYT01048986.1:163323-190430 GCA_006410635.1 Cephalophus harveyi
GTCCAGTTCTAACTGTTGCTTCCTGACCTGCATACAGATTTCTCAAGAGGCAGGTCAGGTGGTCTGGTATTCCCATCTCTTTCAGAATTTTCCACAGTTTATTGTGATACACACAGTCAAAGTCTTTGGCATAGGCAATAAGCAGAAATAGACGTTTTTTTGGAACTCGCTTGCTTTTTTGATGATCCAGTGGATGTTGGTAATTTGATCTCTGGTTCCTCTGCTTTTTCTAAAACCAGCTTGAACATCAGGAAGTTCACGGTTCACGTATTGCTGAAGCCTGGCTTGGAGAACTTTGAGCATTTGAGTGCAATTGTGCGGTAGTTTGAGCATTCTTTGGGATTGGAATGAAAACTGACCTTTTCCAGTCCTGTGGCCATTGCTGAGTTTTCCAAATTTGCTGGCATATTGAGTGCAACACTTTCACAGCATCATCTTTCAGGATTTGAAATAGCTCAACTGGAATTCCTTCACCTCCACTAGCTTTGTTTGTAGTGATGCTTTCTATGGCCCACTTGACTTCACATTCCAGGATCTCTGGCTCTAGGTGAGTGATCACACCATTGTGATTATCTTGGTCATGAAGCTCTTTTTTGTACAGTTTTTCTGTGTATTCTTGCCACCTCTTCTTAATATCTTCTGCTTCTGTTAGGTCCATATCATTTCTGTCCTTTATCGAGCCCATCTTTGCATGAAATGTTCCCTTGGTGTCTCCGATTTTCTTGAGGAGATCTCTAGTCTTTCCCATTCTATTGTTTTCCTCTATTTCTTTGCATTGATCACTGAGGAAGGCTTTCTTATCTCTCCTTGCTATTCTTTGGAACTCGGCCTTAAGATGCTCATATCTTTTCTTTTCTCCTTTGCTTTTTGCTTCTCTTCTTTTCACAGCTATCTGTAATGCCTCCTCAGACAGGCATTTTGCTTTTTTGCATTTCTTTTTCAAGGGGATGGTCTTGGTCCCTGTCTCCTGTACAATGTCACAAAACTCTGTCCATAGTTCATCAGGCACTCTATCAGATCTAGTCCTTTAAATCTATTTCTCACTTCCACTGTTTAATCATAAAGGATTTGATTTAGGTCATACCTGAATGGTCTAGTGGTTTTCTCTACTTTCTTCAATTTAAGTCTGAATTTGGCAAAAAAGAGTTCATTATCTGAGCCACAGTCAGCTCCCAGTCTTGTTTTTGTTGACTGTATAGAACTTCTACATTTTTGGCTGCAAAGAATATAATCAATCTGACTTCGGTGTTGACCATCTGGTGATATCCATGTGTAGAGTCTTCTCTTGTGTTGTTGGAGGAGGGTGTTTGCTATGACCAGTGTGTTCTCTTGGCAAAGCTCTATTAGCCTTTGCCCTGCTTCATTTCATATTCCGAGGCCAAATTTGCCTGTTACTCCAGGTGTTTCATGACTTCCTAATTTTGCATTCCAGTCCCCTATAATGAAAAGGACATCTTCTTTTTTTAATGACATTTATTTTTTTCTAATTCTTAATTTAAATTTATTTATTTTAATTGGAGGCTAATTACTTTACAATATTGTATTGGTTCTGTCACACATCAACATGAATCCGCCATGGGCATACACGTGTTCCCCATCCTGAGCCCCCCTCCCATCTCCCTCCCCGTACCATCCCTCCAGGTCATCCCAGTGCACCAGCCCCAAGGATCCTGTATCGAACCTGGGCTGGCAAGTCATTTCTTATATGATATTATACATGTTTCCATACCATTCCCCCAAATCATCCCACCCTCGCCCTCTCCCACAGAGTCCAAAAGGCTGTTCTATACATTGGTGTCTCTTTTGCTGTCTTGCATACAGGGTTATCATTACCATCTTTTTAAATTCCATATATATGCGTTAGTATACTGTATTGGTGTTTTTCTTTCTGGCTTACTTCACTCTGTGTAATAGGCTCCAGTTTCATCCACCTCATTAGAACTGATTCAAATGTATTCTTTTTAATGGCTGAGTAATAATCCATTGTGTATATGTACCACAGCTTTCTTATCCATTCATCTGCTGATGGACACCTAGGTTCCTTCCATGTCCTGGCTATTATAAACAGTGCTGCGATGAACATTTGGGCACATGTGTCTCTTTCAATTCTGGTTACCTCAGTGTGTATGCCCAGCAGTGGGCTTGCTGGGTCTTAAGGCAGTTCTATTTCCAGGATTTTAAGGAATCTCCACACTGTTCTCCATAGTGGCTGTACTAGTTTGCATTCCCACCAACAGTGTAAGAGGGTTCCCTTTTCTCCACACCCTCTCCAGCATTTATTGCTTCTAGACTTTTGGATAGCAGTCATTCTGTCTGGCGTGAAATGGTACCTCATTGTGGTTTTGATTTGCATTTGTCTGAAAATGAGTGATGTTGAGCATCTTTTCATGTGTTTGTTAGCCATCTGTATGTCTTCTTTGGAGAAATGTCTGTTTAGTTCTTTGGCCCATTTTTTGATTGGGTCGTTCATTTTTCTGGAATTGAGCTGCAGGAGTTGCTTGTATATTTTTGAGATTAGTTCTTTTTTTAATATAAATTTATTTCTTTTAATTGGAGGCTAATTACTTTACAATATTGTATTGGTTTTGCCATACATCAACATGAATCCACCACAGGTATACACATGATCCCCATCCTGAACCCCCCTCCTTCCTCCCTCCCTGTACCATCCCTATGGGTCATCCCAGTGCACCAGCCCCAAGTATCCAGTATCATGCATCGAACCTGGAGATTTTTGAGATTAGTTCTTTGTTGGTTGCTTCATTTGCTATTATTTTCTCCCATTCTGAAGGCTGTCTTTTCACTTTGCTTATAGTTTCCTTTGTTGTGCAGAAGCTTTTAATTTTAATTAGGTCCCATTTGTTTATTTTTGCTTTTAATCCAGTATTCTGGGAGATGGGTCATAGAGGATCCTGCTGTGATTTATGTCGGAGAGTGTTTTGCCTATGTTCTCCTCTAAGAGTTTTATAGTTTCTGGTCTTACGTTTAGATCTTTAATCCATTTTGAGTTTATTTTTGTGTATGGTGTTAGAAAGTGTTTTAGTTTCATTCTTTTACAAGTGGTTGACCAGTCTTCCCATCACCACTTGTTAAAGAGATTGTCTTGAAAAGGTCATCTTTTTTGGGTGTTAGTTCTAAAATGTCTTGTAGGTCTTCAAGTCACTCAACTGAGCGAATTCACTTTCATTTTGAGCTTCCCTGGTAGCTCACATGGTAAAGCATCTGTCTGCAATGCAGGAGACCTGGGTTCGATCCCTGGGTTGGGAAGATCTCCTGGAGAAAGAAGTGGCAACCCACTCCAGTACTCTTGCCTGGAGAATCCCACAGATGGAGGAGCCTGGTAGGCTACAGTCCATGGGGTTGCAAAGAGTCGGACACGACTGAGCAACTTCACATATGCATAATTGTTATCATATTAATGAGTACAGAGTTATAATATGTTATAACACAGATCTTTGTTGGAAGACTTCGTGGTTTTTCTAGATTGTCAAGGATATATTATAAGAGAGTTATCCTTAATCCTGGCTTTTTAAGCAGACCTTTAAACGATGATGATTTTGGGGGGGGGTCGTATATGATTTTCTGTGTTCTTGAAAACAGGATGTTAAAAATATAATGGGGGATCAGTCTTTGTAAAATGCAGTCTGTCTTTGAGATAGTTGGATGGCGTCACCAACTCAATGGACATGAGTCTAAGCAAGCTCCAGGAGATGGTGAAGGACAGGGAAGCCTGGTGTGCTGCAGTCCATGAAGTGGTAAAGAGTCAGACACTTGAGCTACTGAACAACCACAATCTTTGAGATAACTGAGTTTTTTCTTAATTTTACACTAAATGATAGAAAATAAATCCTGGCTTGAGTCTGTAGAAATAGAACTTATTCTTTAATTTTAAGTAGAAAGAGAAGTATTTTCTTACGCTGTAGATTTTTTTTCCAGTCAATAATCAAATTTGAATGTGATCTTAGAATGTCTTTCAGCTAATGAATATTTTTGTGTGTCAAGCATTTAATGATAAAGGTAGATCCTAGGACTTCCCTAGCGGTGTGGGGGATAAAAGTCTGCCTTCCAGTGCAGTGGGCACAGGTTCGATTCCCGATCCAGAAGATGCCACATACCACAAAGCAACTAACCCTGCGCACCACAGCTGCTGAAGCCTGCATGCTCTGGGGCTCTTGAGCCACAATTACTGAGAGCCACATGCTGGAGTCTGTGCACCGCAGTGAGAGAAGCCACTGTAATGAGAAGCCTGCACACCACTACTGGAGGGTAACCCCTGCTCTCTGAAACCAGGGAAAGCCCGTGTGCAGCAGCAAAGACCTAGCACAGCCAAATAAACAAGCAAATAAATAAATATAAGCAGTGTGTACATGTCAAAAAAAGACTACAATGAAATAAAATTAAAAAAAAAGATCCTATCCTTCAAAGTAGGAATTATAGATAGGTGTATTTTCCCCTAAAATATTTGACTGTAGAATAAACTAAAAAAAAAAAAAACAAAAAAAAACTGGTGAAATTCTCAATGCTTTATTATGTAACTCCTATCCTAAATAAGCTTACTTTACATTCCAAGTATGTTTCTAATTAATTAGCCCAGGATTTCTCAACTGGAACAAGCATTGGGCAACATCATATCCATTAATCTCAAAATAAAGCCTTTATCTTCCACCAATATAAAGAGGCTTACAGATAAGTAACAGTCCTGAGAAAGTGACTCCTGTGTTGGAAGAAAAGACTAAAAACATCCTGTAAACAATTTTGATAAACGCACAGAAGCTCTTATGAGAAGGCATGTTGAGGTATTTCAAAATCTGCGGTGACAGCAAATAAGCAAGAGATTTGACTGCCACCTGCGTGAAGGAGCGGTGCCTCAGTGTCTTTGCTTACCCCGGCCACGACAAAGTTTTCAAGAGGGGACCACATGATGGCCTGCTGCCCTGGGCCGGTCCTGGCTTTATGATGACAACATGCAGACAGTGTTACCCTAGGGACTGGAGCTCTATTTGAAGGGCGCTGCCTACACTTTTAACGTTGGTGCATAAAATCATCCCCATTCCAGAAAGTGACTTAAGACCCCCAGACTACATTACCTGAGATCAAGCAGCTGTACTCAAATACAAATGAATGGAAATCAATTTTAGAACCAAGGTGCTGCAGAAAACCAACAAAGGCCGCCCATGCTTCTTTTTTTATTCTCACATTTATTTATTTCAAAGCTTTGAAATATACCTATTTGCTTCTTTTTGGCTGGGCCGGTCTTCACTGCTGCACACGGACTTTCTCTGGTTGTGGCCAGTGGGGCGACTCTGGTTTTGGTGCTCTGGCTTCTCACCTCCGTGGCCTCTCTTTCCAGGCTCTAGGGTGTGAGGGCTTCCGTAGTTGTGACATACAGGCTTAGCTGCCCCCACTGGCGTGTGGAGTCTTCCCGGGCCAGGGGTCCAACGCCTGTCCCTTGCACTGCCAGGTGGATTGTCAACCGCTGGACCATGAGGAAAGTCCTAAACTAACCGTGCTCTGATAGTTTCAGGTAGACTGCAAAGGGACTCAGCCATACATACACAAGCATCCATCCTTCCCCAAACTCCCCGCCCATCCAGGCTGCCGCGCAACATTGAGCAGAGTCCCCTGTGCTGCCCAGTAGGACTTGTTGGTTATCCGTTTTACAGATAGCAGCGTATCCATGTCAATTTCCTGGCATTTGTCTTTTTAGAGGATTGCGTGCTTGCAAGGATGTAGAGGTTTCACTGGGGTCTGAAGCCACAGTTGTGCCGTGATGAAAACAGCCCAGACCCCAGCGGGGTCACTTCCCAAGCCCTGAGTCATTGGTCCCCTATAGGAAGCTGAGGCCCCTTCCAGCCCACACCCTGCCCACTCAAGTGACTCAGTGGAGGAGGGAATATTTCGCATCATTGGACAAGAGCTGCCCGCGACTTGGAGACCGTCAGAGCCACGAGGAAGCTGGTGGACAGCATTTGTCAGAGTTACCAAAGAACACACACACGAAGAGCAAACCTTTTCCAGGGTTGGCTAATAGCATCCTCAGGCGGCTGAGTGTCCTCGTAGGAGAGGGCCCCTCCTCTGAGAACCTGGTTGACGCCAACTGTGGGGAAAGCAGGGACATGTAGCTTTCCTAGGAAGAGATACTGAGACTCTTTGATTACAATCAGCCTTGATCCGAGGCAATTGCTGGTGTGAACACAGAAGTGGTATCGAAAATGAAACAGTGCCAGCAAGGGTTGCAACAAGGCATCACCTTCAGATCCGCCTGACTAAAGGTTTCCCAATTCCTCAGTGAAGATGAATTAGAACTTATGTGAGAACAATACTCTGCTTCATTTCTTGATTTATGTATACAGTGCAGAGGCCAATTGTCTGAAGAAGCATATGTCTCAGTTGGGTCTGCTGAGTCATCCTCAGTTGATCTTCTAGTACTTGGTATAAAATTTCAACTTTTAGAAACTTCTTCGGGATCAGTTAGGCTGATGCACGGCAAGACCCACACTGGCTGAAGAACCCCAATCAACCATTGCTGTTAAATTCTGGGCACAGAATAGGGCAAGTTAAATAAGACATACCTTGTTCAGAATGACACCTCAATGCTTGCTCTTTTCTTGCTGGGATACGCCTGACAGTCTCTGTAATCATTGTTCACTCCCCTAAACTCATTTAAAAATGTACATGGACCCGCTGATCATTGCTGAAAGTTTATGTTCCTCTTCTTCCTCCATCATAAAACCTCTGAATGCTAGCGGCCATGAACACCTAGAAGAAAAATTGTCTTCCTGCCTTCCAATGTCCATTTTCCCCATCATCCTCAAGGAAAGAATCAAGGGCTATAAATAGTAGTGTGTATATCTAGGGAGTGTCGCTAAAGGAAAGGCTGTAGCCTTATTCTGCCTCTTTTTTTTCTGTATCTCCTGCTGCCTGGAATACAGATATGATGGCGGGTGCTGAGTCCTGATGAGAATAATGGAACATCAAGGTAGAAAGTATTGGGAGCCCTGATTATGATGGTCTCATCATTCCAGTCCCGGATCAGCCATATTCGCATAAGAGATTATACAAATGTTCCTCTCATTTAAGCCAATTTTATTCTAACTTTTCAATCACTCTCAGTTGAACCTGATCCCAGTTTCTCCAGGAAAACAGTTTCACTCTGAAAAACTGTGGATATACATATTGAGCAGACGTCTTAGAAAGTCATGGTGGGAGGAGAGATGGCTCAGAAAAGGAAGGGATGCAGGCTCGGTACTTACATAATAGAAATTATTTGCAAGAGTCATAGCTCTACATTTTTCCCTGATGAGACTGCCCAATGCTCTATGGTTGGTGGAATATCAATATAATTGCTCATCTGTTTTCTTTCTTCAGAAATGAAATGCAGTTCAGAATGGAAACCAGGTCTTTCGTTTCTTAATCATTCCATAGGAGACAATCACATGAGTAACACCTCTTTGAAGATTTAGTCCTCGTTTCTACTGGCTTACATTCCCCAGCAAAGGTTTATCTTAAGCCACATTTGCAAATTGCTTCAACACATATGCCTGGTACAAATTTAAACTCATAAAACAGAGAAAGCCAGGGTGTGGTGGTGGGAATCGCTCCTTGAACAGTCCAGTGTACACTGTGGGCTGCCCCCATCTCTATGCTTTCCCATAAAAGGCTTGAGAAAAGGAAGTTAAACCGCAATCCCATTAGGTAATAGGCTGTGCATTAATATCATTTATCTGGAATGAGGAAGGGAAAGACTCAGCTTTGAAAGATTTTCCTCAATGGTATATTCCGCTTTGCTACAAAGCTGTCCCTGAGACATCAGGTGAGACACAGGAGGAAAACTGCAACCCTTCATCTTATACCAAGCACTTTCGCAAGGCAAGTAATATTTTGGAATTTGGAAAATGTTTTTCAGTAGATGGTGCAATTTGACAGCCAGTGCTCACCAGGCTGATTTCCAACTCAAGGAGCAGAAGTGGACATAACAAATAGTGGTGAGGGGCTTTGACTTAGCCCAGAATCCCTCATACTCTTAAAATTTTTTGAGGAACCCCCCCCAAAAGCTTTTGTTTATGTAGATTATATTTAAAATATTAGAACTAATACTGAAAATATTTAAAATACTAATTTTTGTTTAAATAGCAATGAGAAACTCAATACATTAAAATAAAATAATTTTAGTGAAGTCAAAACTGAAAGAAATTTAAGATATTTGTTTAAAAATAACTGATAAACTGCAACTTTTAGCAAAAAATAACTGATTTTAATGAAACTAATTATGTTTTCTGAATGGATCTTTTGCCCAAGTGTGATTTTGCTGTATAATGACTCAATCGTTGGAAAATTTTGCTTCATTGGGTGAATATTTGAGCTTCCAAATATTGAATATACAATATTTTTTAAAAATAACATTTATTAATATCACTGAGCTCATTAGAAAAATCTTTAAGCATCAGGAGGTTATCAAGCTCAAATTTTTATCTTTGGCAGAAATAATGTCTGTCATTTTCCTTGAAGTGGCAAGCTCTTTTTATTTACTCTCAAGAAAAATTCTGTCAAAAATATAGTTCAAATAACAATAGTTTATTGTCAACTGGCTTGGTGGCGCTGTGGTAAAGAAGCCATCTGCAATGAAGGACACGTAAGAGACACAGGTTTGATCTCTGGGTTGGGAAGATTCCCCTGGGGAAGGAAATGGCAACCCACTCCAGTATTGTTGCCTGGGAAATCCCGTGGACAGAGGAGGCTGGTGGGTTACAGTCTGGGGTTGCAAAGAGTTGGGCATTACTGAACAATTGGGCACACATGTCTTTCAGAGAAAAATGTTGTTTCATGAAAGAGTAGGCTATTTTAGCTTGCAACTCAAAACTGCATATGTGCTGGAGTATAGTTGTTGAAGTGCTTTATGCATGCTTCCTATTTTATCATGTAGACTATTAAAAAGACATCTGGTCAAGGGTCAAGGTTAACTAAGTTAATTATTTTCCTGTTTTATCGAGGACATGAGATAGTCTCCTCTCCCCCCCTCCCGCCACTTTCCTTGTGAGTTCATTGTGACCAAAAAAAAAAAAAAAATACAGTGACTACTGATGTAGGCTTGAGCCCTTGCCTTGATTGTTATTAATACTAAGGCAGCAGCTATTATACCTAATTTTGCTTTTGCATAATTAGTGTAAATGTCAACACAATGAAAAAGGCAAATGACTTCTTAGTATTACTATGAAAATCATTTTCCTTTTCTGGATGAGAACGAGGATCTCAGAGAATACCTGGGGGAATCAGATTACACTTTAGGAATGGCTATGGTAGAGGTTTCTAGTATTCAATTAAGACCTATCAGCATCACATGGATGAAGTTTACAGTAATAGGGTCTTTTAACTGTCTTTTTTGCACTGTCTTTCCCATCAGAAACAAATAAACCAGGAGAAAAATGTTACTAACATTTATGATGACTGCTATAATCTAAAACTGATCAATATACAAGAAATATCTTACCAATAATTATTAATGTAAAAATGTCTCAGAAAATCTTTTTAAAAATTTCTATCCCTGAACACATTTCAGAATTTTAGAGGTGACAGTAATAATAATCCTATAATGATATAATAATAATAATGAATAAGTACAAGATCTCCTTTGGGTGCATTTTCAGCAGCTCTTTTCCTAAAGATTTATATTATCAAAAATTTTTATTTATGTATTTATTCTTAATTTTGGCTGTTTTGGATTTTTGTTGCCTGGCAGCACGTGAGATTAAGTCCCCGACCAAGGATTGAATGCGTGTCCCCTGCAGTGGAAGACAGACTCTTAACCATTGGACCACCAGGGAATTCCCCTACATTGTTTTAACTTGAAAAAAAACTCTGTGATGCAGTTGTGCAGGACTTCATATCCCCTTCATTTTGCAGGTCAAGAGTTTAAGAAAATGAGATTCACTTACAGTCACAAAGGAAAAGGACGGTGGAACCAGAGTTTCCCTCTGTGTGTATGTGTTAAGTTGCTCCAGTCATGTCTGACCCTGCGACTCTATGGACAGTAGCCTGCCAGGCTCCTCCGTCCATGGGGTTCTCCAAGCAAGAATATTGGAATAGGTTTCTATGCCCTCCTCCAGGGGATCTTCCTTGCCCAGGGATCGAACCCTCTTCTCTTACATTTCCTACATCGTCAAGCGGGTTATTTACCACTAGTGCCTCCTGGGAAGCCCAGCCACCAGGGGTTCTTCCTGGTTAACACTTGAAAGCCTTTTCATTTTTTTACCACTCTGAACCACTTGGTCCATCTGGCCTCTGCAGGCATGTTTCACTTCAATAAAAAGAGATGATTCCAGTAAACTCAGAGACTGCAGAAATCCCTAAGGCCAAATAACTGAAAACCTGCAGGGACAGTGTGACTCCCCTGAGATTTTTCCAGTTTCTATTTCTGATGATAGGCTGAAGTGTATAGAAAGGAAGAAACTCTCTCAGCCTGGGTTGGATCACCGGCTAAATTTGGAGTTCCAGATTAGAGAAACACCCTCGGATGACAGGGCCTTCCATCCCTGGTGTCCTGGAGGGGCTCATTCTGAAACTACACATGTGTGTTTCCTTCCTCTTTGGAACCGGAGGGAAAACTTGGCTAAGGCGTCTGCTGCCCTTTGCCTCTTATGAGTGATGGGGGATACTATTTGGATATTTAGGCAGAAAGTGATGAAGGGGAAGAGGATGTGGGTGGGGACCAGTGATGAGTGGAAGAGAATGAAATGTGAGCCGGTCGTGCCATAAGCAGAAGCAGTCTTAAAACCTCGCGTTTGTATTTCCCAGCCTGGTACAGGTAACAGAATCTTCCCTACCTGTCACCAGTGGGTAGTTGTCATAACAATGCTGTATTTATGTGACCCACATTTTACCTCCCAAAGGCAGAGGAAGATCCTCAAAGAAACACGTAGACCTCCAGTGGTGTGCAGGGACAAGGGACTGCTTTCCCTCCTCTTCTGTGTCATACGGTCATTTTCTCTTGAAAATATTCATTTTTTTCCCATCTTATTTCCATCGTGCTCTACACTCTTTATGTCCTAGCCCTGGATCTAAAAGGAAGGCACAAGGAAGTGTTTTTGAGTGGAGCCCGCCTGACCCGAGCCAGCTGAGAGTCCTCTTCTCTCACCTCGTGTCTCAGGGGTCAGAGAGAGATCACAAGAATACACGTTACTCGGATGCAATCACTTCTTACTGATGAAAAACAGCTTGCCTGGGTGGAAAACCATTTTCTCAGACAGTGATTTGCCTAGGAGTTGCAACGACATTGCTCTTTTGTGCCAAGAATATCAATCAGTCCAAAAGTCCCTCTCCCATGAAAGGCAGGTGAGATCCTGGGCGTGCCCATCCACGCATTTGTAATCCCTGTGTTAGGTGCTAGTGTAAATGTCAAGGAGGAATACTGGGATCATTCTGCCATTATTTGGTTTCCCTATCTCCCCCACCCTCACCCCTTTTATATAATCTCTTGACTTCCTCCCCACCCATCTCAGTTCTGTTGTTTCTCGCTTTACTATTCTCAGTTTAAAAGTGTGAGTCCTTTGGGATGAAGGGTGATATAAAATCTAGGAAGGATGGAGAAGCATCTTACAGAAGAAAGGAAAGGGCTCTGGACCATGGTGCATTAAAAAATAAAAAAAACTTGTCAAAATTGGAGAACTTTTGTGCAACCATTTTAATATTGAAGATGGAAAAAGAAGCCAACATTTTCAGTATATTATGCTTTATTATTTCAAGAAAGGTAAAAAAACAACCGGAACTCAAAAAAACATGTGTGCATTGTATGGAGAAGGTGCTTTGACTGATCGAACATGTCAAAAATGCTTTGCAAGGTTTTGTACTGGAGATTTCTCTCTAGATAATTCTCCACAGTTGGGCAGACCAGTTGAAGTCAGTAGAGATCAAATTGAGACACTGAGAACAATCAATGTTATACCATGTGAGAGATAGCCAACATGCTCAAAATATTCCAATCAAGCGCTGAAAATCATTTGCACTAGCTTGGTTATGTTAATCACTTTGATGTTTGGGTTCCATATAAATTAAGCAAAAAAACTTTCTTGACAGTATTTCCACCTGTGATTTTCTGCTCAAGTGTAATGAAAACTTTTCATTTTTAAAACAAAATGTGATGGGTGATGAAAAGTGGATGTTGTACAATATAGAGGAATGAAGCAGATCACGGGGCAAGTAAAATGAACAACCAACAACCACACGAAAGGCTGGTCTTCATTCAAAGAAGGTGATGCTCTGTATATGGTGAGACTGAAAGGAAGTCTTCTACTATGAGCTCCTTCTGGAAAGCCAAATGATCAATTCTAACAAGGACTGCTCCCAATTAGACCAGGTGAGAGCAGCACTCAATGAAAAGCATCCAGAATTAGTCAACAAAAACCGCATAATATTCCATCAGGTATAACGCAAGACCACATGCTTCTTTGATGAGCAGGCAAAAACTGTTAGGGCTTGGCTGGGAAGTTCTGATTCATCGGCCGTGTTCACCAGACATTGCACCTTTGGATTTCCGTTTATTTTGTCCTTACAAAATCATTTTAATGGAAAAAATTTCAATTCCCTGTATGACTGCAAAATCTAGAACAATTCATTGCTTACAAAGATAAAACGTTTTGGGAAGATGAAATTATGAAGTTGCCTGGAACTTGGCAGAAGTTAGGGGAACAAAGCAGTGAATATATTGTTCAATAAAGTTCTTGGTGAAAATGAAAAGTATCTTTTAGTTTTACTTAGAAACTGAAGGCACTTTTTGGCCAACCCAATATTCTCTTAGGGAAGACCGTCTTTATCATGAATACAATGCCGGTAGAAATACAGACATTAAAGGCTGATCTAATGACGAGGAACTTAGAAACTAGAGGAAAGGCAATCCTTGTTATAAAGTAACAAAGAACTTGACTGATTTATGTTGTAGAGTTTTGTGTAAGGTAGAAGTTGTGAGTGATGAAACTGGATATTTAGCTGAAGAACTTTCTAAGCAAAGATGAAGAAGTATCTTTCTTTCTCTTACTCCTTAGAGTAAAATGCAAGAAAAGAGAGGTGAGTTGAAGGAATTGTTAACCAAAAAGGAACCGGAGCTTAAAAACTTGGAAAATTCTCAGCTCATTCATTTTGCAAAAAAAATGAGGAAGGCATTCTGAAGAGAACACCAAAGGGGTTCTTGTTTATTTGATAAGATTAGTGCGGGTGTAAACCACAAATTTAATGAGCCATTCCAGCAGAAACCTGGAATAAAGATGGGATTATACCATCAGAAACACAACCAGCTGGGACTACGTGAAACAGATGAAACAGGAGTGATGAAAGACTGTCAGACTTCTGGGATTCTTCAGGACAGGACAGGGACTTCCCTGGCAGTCCAGTGGTTAAGACTTGGTTCTTTCAATGCAGGGGGTGTGGGTTTGATCCCTGGTTAAGGAACTAAGATTCCACATGCCACACAATGTGGCAAAAAAAAAAAAAAAAATATATATATATATATATATACACACACACACACACACACACACACAGGACCAGACAATAGAGCTATCCAGTTGTAAACATAAATTATCCTTCAAGAAAAGGGAAGAATGGTGCCAAAGATGACTCAGAGATCATCAGGATTAGCACCAGGGGCCCAGGGAGCATGGCTCATTCCGTCTTGTTTTCAAAGGGTGGAGCTGTGTCTTGGTATGAGCGGGCCAGGGTCTCAGGGACAGGGCCACCAACAAAGGCCGTGGGGATGGCACTGCTGCCCCAGTAAGCACGGAGGATGAGCATGGAGCCAGAGACTACTCTTGACATCTACTGTCTAACGGAGTTTAGCCTTGTTAGGTTTTGGTCTTGCTTAGGACCCAGCGTCCCTTTCTTCTTTCTGATTTTCTCCTCCTGAAATGGGAACATCTGTCCTATGCCTATCTCACCATTGTATTTGGGAGGGGGGCAAGCAGTTTGGTTTCACAGGACAGAGGAGCCTGGCAGGCTACATTCCAAGAGGTCACAAACAGTCTGACATGACTGAGCACAGCTGCACACGCATGTGCAAACACACACGCACACGCACACACATGCACACAGTTCATAACTGGAGAAAAATTTGTCTCAGGATGAATCACATCTCGTTTCACTCATAACTGATTTAGATAATATTTAGATGAGCCTTTGGGCTTTCAACTGTAAAGTTGAGGCTGGCAGGAATTAAGACTTTGGGGCTGTTGGGATGGGGTGAATGTATTTTGCCTGTGAGAAAGTTACAAGTGTTGGGAGGCCAGAGGGTGAAGCAGACTGAACTGTATCCCCTCCAATATCAAATTAGAATGTTGAAGCCCTCACTCCCAGAGTGAATGGATTTGGAGACAAATAATATTAGGAGGTAATAAAGGTTAAATGATCTCATAAGGATGGGATCTCAGTTTGACGGGACTGGCGTCCTTATAAGCAGAGAAGGAAACACCAACTGTCTCTCTCTTTCCCAAACCCTTTCTTCCTGCAAATGTCCCTATTTTGGAGCCACAGAGGGAAGGCCATGTGGGCATCTCTCAAGAAGCTATTGGCAAGTGAGGAAGGAGAGCTCTCACAAGGAACTGGCTGACACCCTGATCTGGGAACGCCAGCCTGCAAATCTGTGAGAGAATAAGTGTCTGTTGTTTAAGCCACCTAGTCTGTGGAATTTTGTCACGGCAGCCTGGGCTCAGATGCTCCTCCCCTCCTTTCGGTCTCTCTGGCTCACTTCTTAGCCTGCAATCCATAGCTCAGCCTCCACCCCTCGTGCAAAGCCACATAGCAGTCCAGGCATGAATTGAATATATGTTTGAATATCCTTGTGATCCAAGCAGAATGGAAACCAGGAGAAGAGTTACAATTCACTGAATGACAGTAAATTGTTGAGAGCGGTTCTGTTACCTGCCTGTCCGGAGATAATTTTAATTTTGGTACATGTCGTTAAATCTCAGGAGAGTAACCGGGTGTAGGTTATTTCAGTTAGCCTGTGGAATTTTCTGAAAACCACACGTGTAAGGTTTATGACTTTCTGTTGCTCCAGGTTTTTTAAACCAAAGTTGGCTGTGACAAATCAACTATATTCACACCACGGCTGTTACTATTTGAAGTCGCAGCTAGGTGGTATGGCTAGCATATCTGCAGAGGAGAGTGATAAAGGCGCTTCTTTTATAACATGGTGATAGAATAAGTGTGAAGGATGAATTTTTGGAGCTCAAGCTTGATTCTCTAACTTTAATCTTTTTTGAAAGAGTGGTGCCACAGTCTTCTTGCCATTGTGGTTGTTTAGTCTCTCAGTCGTGTCTGACTCTTTGCCACCTCATGGACGATTGCCAGCCAGGCTCCTCTGTCCATGGGATTCTCCGGGCAAGAATACTGGAGAGGGTTGCCATTTCCTTCTCCAGGAGATCTTCCTGCCCCAGGGATCAAACCCAGGTCTCCTGCATTCCAGAAGGATTCTTTACTGCTGAGCCATCAGGGAAAACCACAGTCATTTTATTATTTAGCACAAATATTAAAAAGGTTAGACGTGAAAGAGTCAAAGTTAGCCTATGACCTTTTTCTCAAACCTTAGTGTTTCTTACATATCACCTGAAAGGTTAGTTAAAAGACAGTTTCTGACCTGGCAGGTCTTGGATGGAGCCCCAGATCCTGCCTTTCTGAGTTTCTATTTCTGCTGCTGCTGCCGATCTAGCAAAGGTTCCATTTACTGAGTATTAGGCCGAATGTTGAGGTGCATGTTTTTTTTCCATGAATAAAATATCACGTGAACTTGAGTTGGTCTTCTCTTTGGCAGTATATCATACGTCCCCTCTAAGAATGGTCCAAACCTTCTACTTGGAAGAGCTACATTATAGGGATTGTAAAGTAATTTGAGCTTCAAATGCTTGACATGAACATGAGCTTAATACTGACTGATTGGTTAATTTCCAGAAAGCAGATTTTCAGGATATGTAATGATTGTCTCCCCAGTGATATTTAATGATGCATTCCTATTAGGGGCTCTCGAATTCTGGACATCTAGAAACAAGACAGAGTTGATGGCATTAGAGCCACTGAGAAAGCATGGCTAATCCAAGACCAGCAATACAGCTCTTTTGCAAATTGTCCTTTATCGGAGGTGAGAAATTGGTTTCGGAAATGGTCAGGAAGTTTGCTTCATAATTTTATGACTGGGTGCCTCCTGGAGTGAAGGAGAGGCATTGAGAAGTTTGGCAAGAGCTAGTAAAGCCGGAGTCCTTATTTCCAAGATTTGGTAAGCACGTGGGTGTGCTATTGTGTATTTCACTGTGACTTAGGACAAGCAAATTCCTACTGTTGATTAGACTATGGCTGATCAGGGACCTTCTCGGGACCTTCTCGGGACCTTCCTCCATCAGACACTAAGGACTGCCAGAACCAGGTTTGCCTGTGGGCGAAGCAAGGAAATTACCAGGGGTCAAGGGAAGGCTAAAACTCGTCCATGAAGCAACCTTCTGTACCTTTTCAGAATATGTGTGCCTGTACATACACATATACATGTATGCATGTGTAGTAGGTAAGAGGTTGTAATTCATAAAGTAAAATTAAAATGCAAGAGCCTTTTTGACGTTAAAAATGTGCTTTACCTTCCCACTCCTACTGAACAAGATTTGTCAGAAATACAAGATAAATCAACTTCACAGGTGTTGAGTGCTGGAAATACTATCATGCCACATTTGTTGTCAGTGGCTTGAGTTGGATAAAGGTGGTGCAAGCTCTTTTGTGTGTTTTGCTTGGCATTCTCTGCTTGTGTTTTTTTTTTTTTTTGTAAATTAGACTTGACCCTGGAATTTTGTCAATGTAACTTTCAGTTATACTGTGTAAACATAAATGATTGCTGCTGATTCTGATGGAATTCTATACTTAACGACCGAAACTAACTTCGAGGCAGCCAAAGCAAGAATGAAAAAGGAAAACAGGAGATAGATATTTTTACTTCACACACAATTTGTGTTATTGACAATACTTTTGCTTCATCCAAATCATAAGATATATACAGTATTCTTTTTGTGTATTGATACAAAAGATACAGGTGTTTATGGCACCTGCCAGCAGGGAAAACAGCTAAAAAGTTTTGCCAATAGTTGACTTGGAGAAGTATTTTCAGGCTCAGCTCATTTCAACTCTTAGCTCAAATAATCCCAAATTTCTGGGTTTCTTACCATTATCAATGAATAGAAACTTTTAGCATTGCTACAAGTTGTTATGTTCCATGGAAAACATTTTGGATAAGATTGAGTTTTGAAGAAGTTTCATGTTGCATAATGTAGGGAATGTCTGTTCCTGCCTACATCTAAGCAACCTTTTCAACTGTTTATCAAGAACTCATTTAATCTCCTCTATCTCCAGATTTCATTTTTCCATAAAAATACTCCTTTTGACTCATCATAAAAATGTTCTTTAAAAGATAATACCCCTTTAAAGGGTTTCTTTCAGAAGATTCCCTCTCTAAGAGTTGAAATGAAAGGATGAGGCCAATTACTGCTGTGGTTCTATAAGCCCAGTGGTCCCTAAGCACGAATTTCCAGTGTCTTCTGGCATATCTGTACATACCAACAGGTTATCCATACCATCATTGCCTATAATATTATTCAAACGCACAATGAAATCCAGCAAGTGTTTTCTGTCTAACTGGTGTAACATAGAACAAGCCATGTTTCCTGAGACTGAAAGGTTAGCATGAATTTAACGAGGGCAGATGTCTCTCAAATTACTGCAAATGCAAAATAAAGGGATGTTGGACTGATGAAAGGCACATACCAGCAAAAAACCAGAATTAGGGGAGATCTACCCTTGCTTCTATGCCTCTAAAGTTAATTAGAGGGATACTGAAAAAGCAGACATCACAATACTCACATGTAACTCGAAGGATATTAAAATGAAACAAAGCAAAAGGTGTTTCTTTGTTGAGTCATCCTCAGTAAAACCTAGTCAGTTGGCTATTAACAGTCTTTTCACCATTTGATAAAATGAATAGACTGGTGATAAATACCTTTAGTAGGAGCATTGCAGTCTTACATGATGAAACCAATAAACGACATAGGCCTTTCTGCAGTCAATAAATCAAGCAAAATCAAGAATCATACGATTTGTGTGGATCACATTCCTTTGATGGATATCTCTCCAAACTCAAGGTGTTACTGATGAAGACATACATGCAATTTCTGTCTTCTGAATTTCCAAAGAGGTTATCACATTGTCTAAAACAAGCGCACTCTTAGGTGACTGACAGAAATGCACTTTAAATTTGCACGTGTTTAAGGACTTCCCTGATAGTTCCGTGGTTCAGACTTTGCCTTCCATTGCAGGGGGTACAGGTTCGATCCTTGTTTCAGGAGCTAAGATCTCTCATGCCTTGCTGCCCAAAGACCAAAACATAAAACAGAAGCAATATTGGAACATATTCAACAAAGACTTTTAAAATGGTCCAAATCAAAAAAATCTTTAAAAAATTAATTTGCATGTGTTTAATTGTGTAGGTATAAGTATGCAACTAAAATATCCTTTTACTTTCTGCATTTATGTTAGGCTAGATCAATACACCTGTTAGGGGCTAGTTGATTTGGATTCCTTTTGCTCCATCTCACTTGCTCCTAAGACTTGGCGCTAACATAAGTGTTCCTGATATAGTGTGTAAATATGAATGATTGCTGCCGATTCCAATGGGATCCTGTACCTACTACAGAAACCAACTTTGGGGCAACCAAGGGAAGGATCAAAAAGGGAAAAAGGAGAAAGATATTTTCATTTCACACATAATTTGTGTCATTGACAATACTTTTGTTTCACCCAAATCATAAAATAAATTAAAAATTAGGTTCCATTTTTGTCTCTTATCATGTCAACACTCTAAGGTAAAAACTTTAGCATTTTGAGCAGGACTTTGAAGTTTATTAGATAATAAAGATATTGAAAGAGGGGCTAATTTGATTTGAATTCCAATAGTGGTGAACTTTCCAGAACTTTCCGGTCTTGGTAATTCTACACGAAGATAAGGTAGCATGCCTGACTTCTCTTAAGTTGTATTGATGTCAGCTGAACTTGAGATTGATAGTCAGGAAGAGAAATGGTGGTTTGGTTTTAAGTTTACCCAAACATAATTTATGTCTTTATTCATGTGTGTGTTTATCTAATATTCACTCCACCCCTATCAGAAGCCACATGCTATGCCAGATATACAAACACGAATGAACTTGTCCTCCAGGAACCAATAATTTTAAATTTAAGAGATAAAGAAAAATATCCAAATACCCAAATTGTATCTATGAAGAAAAACAAATGAAATGAAATCCAGAAAACTACTGTATATGGAGTGGATAAACAACAAGGTGCGATTAATACTTACAGTATTGACTATAGTCACACACAGTAGAAAAGAATATGAATATATATATATATATATAACTGAATCACTTTGCTGTACAGTAGAAGCTAACACAGGGCTTCCCAGGTGGCTCAGAGTTAAGAATCAATCTGCACTGCAGGAGACACGGGTTCAGTCCCTGGGTTGGGAAGATCCCCTGGAGGAGGGCATGGCAACCCACTCCAGTATTCTTGCCTGCAGAATCCCATGGGCAGAGCAGCCTGGTGGGCTGCTGTCCATGGGGTCAGAAAGAGTTGGACACGATTGAAGTGACTGAGCACACACATAGAAGCTAACAGAACGTTGTGAATCAACTCTACTCCAAGAAAATAAATTTACAAAAGAGAAATGAAATCCAGGCACCCTCAGAACATTTCTTCAAAACTCTAAATGCCGAAGACAATGGAGCAACTTACAGGATTGTGACCGAACCACACTCTATGTGTTGTCACTCTGGTGGAGATCAGAAAATATGTTCCCCCACTCTCTTCGAAAGGAAAAAAATGCTTCAACTCATACTATAGGCAACCAAGAATTGCATGAGATTGGAGCTTGAATTGTGTGAGGAGCAGATGACCAATGAATGGTGAAATTAGTGGTTCAAAAACTGAATGCAACTGTCATGAAAGAGAAATAAAAGATACATAATGGAAAAATAACTATTTTTTCAACAAATATTTGGCAGATCACTCAAGTAATGTAGACATTGTTCTACACAGATTAGAGCAGTAAATTAAACAGGCAAAATCAAATAAAAGGTGAGCTCTTTCTTCTTGGAGTTTATATTTTAGCAGAAGAATGAGGAAATGAGCAAGATAAAATAAGTGAACGGCATAACACAAAATAACACCATAGCAACAATTTAGGCACAATACCTGAGATTTTATTAACCCCAATTGGAATATAGATAGAAAAGGATAGATAGGTAGAGAGATAAAAAAAAGAAGTGAGCAAAAGAGGGACAAGTTCTTCATTTTCATGAGATAAGAAAAAATTTTGATTACTTTCAGGTACTTACACACATGTGGATACACCAAACAAAGCACAGAAAAATTATTTCTTAGATAAAATAGAAGTCAAAGTAAATAGCACTAAATGGGACAAAAGAGCAATTTATATTAATAAAGAATAATAAAAGTCAGAGTATCCCAAGTCAACTTTTTTCTTCATCTGATTTGGTTTCTGCTCTCGCATCCTAGAAGGGCCCTACAGCCCCAAAGTCAAAGGCTAAAACCTGGGCATCATTCTGCCCTCTCCTCCTGCCCCTCACCCCACACTCCCAGTTCATCACTCTCCAAGTTCTGTTTTTCCCTCTTTTAAATGCATCTCAACTGTCTCCTTCCTTCCATGCTCACCACTGCTGTGCTCACTTAGGGCACCACTATTTCTCATCTGACTTTCTACCACAAACAGTCTCCAAACTGGTTCTTGTCTTGTTTCCATCAAATCTGTTCTTCCTGGGGAGATCAAAGTCATTTTCCAAAGTCATCTTCCTCAACAAGGAGATCAAAGTAATCATTCAAAAGTTTTTAAAGTGAAAAAAATCATTTCAGAAAATGACGATGTCATGCTTAAACATAAAACTCCATTGACATGCCATTGTCCAGACTCCAGAACACCACCCCTTATGGTCTGCTTCTTAATC
The DNA here is from genome assembly GCA_006410635.1 of Cephalophus harveyi. NCBI lineage: Eukaryota > Metazoa > Chordata > Mammalia > Artiodactyla > Bovidae > Cephalophus > Cephalophus harveyi. Next base: position 184,350 of record SJYT01048986.1, read on the forward strand.
ACCTCTCCACGCTGACGTCACTCACCCTCTAGCAGATCTGGGTGAGCTCCCGTTCCGCGTCTTCCGCTAGAACCTGGAACTTGCCCTGTCGGAACACCTTTCTCGTTAGAATAGCCCGTTGGTTTATCTGCAAGCCCAACTAGATTACATTAATAAACCCCAAGGAGCAGTGGACTTTACCCCAAGGCCAAAGCTCAGCCATGAAGGGTTTTTATTATTAAATAAGAAGGAAAAGGAAGTAAGAGGGACTTCCCTGATGGCCCAGTGGCTGACTTTGAGCTCTCAATGCAGGAGGCCCAGGTTCGATCTTCGACTGGGGTAACGATTCCACATGCTGCACCTGAAAGAATCCACACGTCACAACTGAGACCTAGCCCAGCCAAATACATAAATAAATGCTAAAAAAAAAAAGAGAGAGAAGAAGCAAGAACTTAACCTAAGAATCCTGAAAAGAGAATAATAAAATATGCAAAAGTAAATTAACAGAAGGACTCAGGCATGATAAACAAATATCAGAAAGGTGATATTTCTTTGGAAAGGAGCATGAGCTACATGAAATGCACACATCAGTGTAAAACACAACCGAGGGGAAAGGCATGCGTGCAACCAAAGCATTTGACACGAGAGAAGACAACAGACGGCAAAAAAATGCCCAAGAGTTAGAACATCTTTCAAAATGACAAATTTCCTAGATACACACGGTGACCAAAATAGTCTTAATAAGTAGGAAATCTGATAACTCTAATTCTATGGAAAAAATGGGAAAAGTTCTCAAAAAACCATGTTTATATAAAGGATACTAAGCTGGACAGCTTTACAGATTTTCACAGTGCAGATCATTTCTGTGCTTAAATTAAAAAACTATCACATTCATCTTATGACGATGAAATGACTGCACCAAAAAGCTGAATAAATAACTCAAAACTCCTGAATTGAACAGCAGCTTCATCTTTGAATACAACTACAGAAATCTTTAAAAATGTTAAAAATTACAATCCAAATAAAACAGCACCTTAGTTACCCACCCACTGCACCCAGGCCAAATTTATTCTGAATTCAAGAATGACTTAACGCAAGAAATAGGTTAGCATATTACATAAAGGTATCTAATGAGGAAAAAAAATAGTAAAGCTCAGAAAACCACTTCAAAATCATTCTGGACAAATATTCTCATAAAACAAAAGCACAAACATGAGCTATTCAAATTGCTAATGAATATTTGATAGCTAAACAGCAGAGGTTTTTCCCATTAAAATCAGCATTAGTACTATGAGACCCAGTATCAGCATTGCCATTTATAGAAATGCTCTGAGCATCACTTTTGCCTTATAATTGACCAAGATCTGCTGATATGTTTTTCTTTGATTTTGGATTTTGAAGCCTAAATAGATAAATACCTGCTTCAGCTGGATTTCTGGCATCCTGAGATCTGGCCTGATCCGAAAATTATTTGATTGTGTAAATGATCATCACATCTAGTCAAAGATGGGATTCACAGTTCACACTGGGCTAACTCCTATGAGATTTTCACTTGGTATGACAAAATGAGCAAACATCACCCTTTTTTATGGTTTAGTCCAATATAAGAATTGAGAGGAAATGTTTTGTTAAATAACTTCAGGGACAACATCGTATCTGTGGAGACGAGCAGAAATCCACGAGTGAACCAGACATTGCTGGCAGGGGTGTGCTAGGGCGGCCCTAGGAGTAAAGTGTCTGCCTGCAACACAGGAGAGAGAAGCGGCGCAAGCGCAGGCACCGGGTCCAGAAGATTCCCTGGAGGAGGAAACGGCAACCCACTCCAGGATCCTGGCCTCGAGAAGCCCACAGACAGAGGAGCCTGGTGGGCTACAGTTCACGGGGTCGCAAAGAGTCAGACACGACTGACGTGACTTAGCACACATGTGCATGTGCTAAAGAAGGGCTAAGCTGCTAAGTCACGTCAGTCGTGTCTGACTCTGTGCGACCCCATAGACGGCAGCCCACCAGGCTCCCCCGTCCCTGGGATTCTCCAGGCAAGAACACTGGAGTGGGCTGCCATTTCCTTCTCCAATCATCTTTAAGAACTGTATTGAATTTTCAGTTATTTAACTTTGTGTCGGCTGTGGGTATTTCAGAAAAGTAATGCTGCTTGGGAATTCTTCATCTTCTTGTGAAGATGAGCTAACAGCAGAATGTCAACAATATAGCCTTAAATTTTCACAGGGAGGTAAATCTCCAAGCATGTGGCCAACAATAATGGTGATGGTTTAAAATGATACAGTGAAGACTATGAGAGAAGGGGGTAAGAGAAAAATGAGGAGCTAAACCACAGTTGATGTTGCTAATCTACCTTCAGAAAATGTATTCACAAGAATACTCTAAGAAGATAGTCCTTCATATCTCTGAGTCTTCAAAGGTAAAAATTTTACTCTAAAACTTGTCAAAATGTTTGCTGCAGACTAGTTATCATTTTCAAGAGCTGAAAATGAAGGATTATTCAGATTTGTACAATCTATGAATCCTAGGTACAAAAATCCACTCTTGGTATGTATATCACTAAGAAATATTTTCCTAAATTCCATTTACTGTGGGCAAAAGTACACTAACATTTTAAAATATGCTATTTCTATATCTTGTGTCTCAGTCAGTGAGACATGTAGAACCCACCAGAAGTCCTTTTAAATTTGACAGTGTGGTGGGTTCCTAGTGAATTAGTTGTGTTTCTCTTTTATGTGCTGAATAAGAGATTTGAGGACATAAATAATGAATCTGATGAATGGAAAATCAGTAAAGGTAATTATTATCCATGATGGGCAAGCATGATGAAGGCTATAATTGACTTTGAAATCATGGGCACAGACTCTCTTATTCATACCCCTCAGCTGTGTTTGGAAAACTAATCCTAGCCCAGTGTATTTTAACAGAATTACCTACCCAAGAAGAAAGACAACAAGACTCTTCTTATTCTTTAATCAAAGACAAACTTCATGGTGATAAGAGATTTTGGAATGGACTTTCTATATTTAAAAAAAGTAGGAATGTAACTATTATGTGTAAAAAGGCTGCTTGAACCAAATAAAGCGCCAGTGCTACAGGTTACAAATACCCGCACCAGCCTCGCAGGATGTTCTAGCCACCCAGCGTTGTTTGTTATGTGTTCTTTTTCAGGGAAAGTAGTTTGTTCGTTGGAGCCTACTCAAGAAATAATCAAACCGGTGAAACTTGAGTGCAAAGACTTCTTACATGATTCCTGTTATAAAAACACTCCTATCACTACACTCCAGAAAAGACTGCGACAATTTCTTTATAGGCAATAGACGCTGAGATGCAGAGGGAAAATCAGAGACTGCTTATTCTGTTATCTTGAAAGTTGATTACATTCCATTTTCCCATTTTTAGGTTCAAAGCTCGAGAACAAATTTTTATCAGATGACTTATTTGAATGTAAAGCCTACTAGAAAGATAGTATAAGCGAAAGTAAAATTTTCGAGTATGATTCTGAAAGTATTTCAAAAGCTGTTACTCCAGCAGTGTACACAACTTAAGTTGAGGCCATTGATTCAGTGAAACTACGTCACCATCAATCAAATCACAAGGCTAGGAGTCAGAGAAAAGGAAACTACTGTCAGAGACGAAGCAAAGTTTGGTGGTGCCTATAAGCAGTGACTCTTCTTGTATAACTAGCCAGAAAATTTCTCTCCTCTGCCAATTTTGCTGAAACAGAGCATTTATTTATTATCATCGATGTGCAGTGTGATACCTAGAGGAGTAATTTAGTGTCTAGCCGGGCTAGGGAATCACCAGTCTTAAATCATAATATCAAATTTTAAATTGACTACTAAAAATGTTAGTGATAAAATTATAATGATAGCTTTAAATAAAATCTCAGATTAACTTTGTTTTCCTGCAATTTGTTTGATGATGTTGATGATATATGACTTTGCCATGGTTTGGGTAAACAGCAATTTTTAACATTTGGTTTTCTACAGTCGTCCAAACTGTGTATTCAGTATCCCTCTATTTAATATGGTTCAGAAAATACTAGATAATGCCTTAGATGATTAGACAGAAATGAAATATAATTCCTGAAGTAGTGGAGGTAATATTATTTGTGTTATCGCTCAGTTGTGTCCGACTCTGCGACCCAGGCTCCTCTGTCCTTGGGATTCTCCAGGCAAGAATACTGGAGTGGGAAGTCATTCCCTTCTCCAGAGGATCTTCCTGACAAAAACTGTACCCAGGTCTTCTGCATTGGAAGCAAATTCTTTACCATCTAAGCCACTAGGGAAGCCTACCATTATTTACAGATGGCATAAATATAGCAGCAGAAAACCTATGCACCAACTGAAATATTCTCAGACTCATTGTGTGCGTTCATTGTTGTTGTTCAGTAGCTAATTCATGTCTGACTCTCTGCAATCCCATGGTCTGCAGCAGGCCAGGTTTCCCTGTTCTTCACTACCTCTTGGAGTTTGCTCAAATTCATGATGTTTGAGTTCAATAGCAACTCAAAATTTTAGCAGCTTAGAGTTTTAAAATAAGATTTAAATAATTAGAAAGATATAACTTTAACTTCTGAGACCAACTAGCATTGTAAAGAGTAAATGTTTCTTTTTAAAAACAAATGTATTTATTTGGCAACATAGGTCTTAATTGCATCATGCAGAATATTTCATTGAGGGCGCATGGATTCTCTAGCTGTGGCTCTCAGAGCGCATGCTCAGTTGCTCTGCTGTATGTGGGATCTTAGTTCCCCAGCCAGGGATCGAACCCACATCTCTTGCTTTGCAAGACAGATTCTTAACCACTGGACCACTAGGGCAGTCCTGAGTAAATGTTTCTTGATTAAATTTGTTGGCTTAACAAAGTTCTGGTCACAATTCCAATGGAATTTATTTCTACATTTAAAATGTCAAAAGTCTAGCTAGAGATTAAGTGGGTAAACGGTTAAGAATTTTTTTAAAAATTAAAGTGATGGGAAGAAATTGCTCTCACATATAAACTATATTACAAAGTAACATTAAGTAGAATAGTATGATTTTAATGAAAAAAATAAATGTCAGTGTATGGCAAAACCAATACAATATTGTAAAGTAAAGTAAAAACTAAAAAAATAAATAAATTAAATTAAATTAAATTAAAAAAAAATAAACTGTTGGAAATATATTTCATATCTAAGGAGAAGGGATGATATTTGTGATAAATACCATAGAAAGATTAGTTGTTTGGGTAGAAGTAATTAAGAGCCTCCTCTCTCTTATATACCATTGATTGAATCAATGTTTAAGAAGACCTTACAATAATGTCTGGCACATAGTAAGTTTCTTAAGTATTTATTAAAAAAAAATAAAAACCAAAGCATAAGCAGTCAAGATAAGAACAGGAACAGCAACTCATGGATGCTCTGTCGTGTCCAACTCTTTGTGACCCCATGGACTGTAGCCCCCAGGCTACTCTGCCCGTGGAATTTCCTGGGCAAGAATACTGAATCAGGTTGCTCCAGGGGGTCTCCCTGACCTAGAGATTGAACCCACATCTCTTACATCTCCTGCATTGGCAGGTGGATTCTTTACTACTATACCACCTGAGATAAAGCATCAAACACTTAGAAATGAGGAAAATATAAATTGAATTGGAAATTTCTATCAGTTCAGTTCAGTCGCTCAGTCGTATCTGACTCTTTGCAATCTCATGAATCGCAGCACGCCAGGCCTCCCTGTCTATCATCAACTCCCGAGTTCACTCAGACTCACGTCCATCGAGTCAGTGATGCCATCCAGCCATCTCATCCTCGGTCATCCCCTTCTCCTCCTGCCCCCAATCCCTCCCAGCATCAGCGTCTTTTCCAATGAGTCAACTCTTCCCATGAAGTGGCCAAAGTACTGGAATTTCAGCTTCAGCATCATTCCTTCCAAAGAAATCCCAGGGCTGATCTCCTTCAGAATGGACTGGTTGGATCTCCTTGCAGTCCAAGGGACTCTCAAGAGTCTTCTCCAATACCACAGTTCAAAAGCATCAATTCTTCGGCGCTCAGCCTTCTTCACAGTCCAACTCTCACATCCATACATGACCACAGGAAAAACCATAGCCTTGACTAGA